>CAUDNR010004478.1:128373-145172 GCA_958430865.1 Entrophospora sp. SA101 | reverse complement strand
AAAAATGATAAATGGTTGTGGTTATTTTACGTCATTGTACTGTGAATCCCAATTGTTATCTGCTTGTCATGATTGTGAAACTGAAAAACTTATCTGTTTTGGTTCAAAATGCCAGGGTTGAGCGAAACAGATATTTGACTGAAAGGAAATTGTGTTTCGCTTTATATGTTTTTTGCGTGGTGTCGATTGCCGTCTACTGTTAGGTCTTCGACTTGCTCCGACGTTTCAGACCGTTTAAAATGACCAAAAACTGATGATCTTGTCTTGAAACATTTGCAAGTAGCTTTTCAATGGAGAAATTTTTTCTCCTTGAATTATGTGAGTATTCCAACCAAACCACTTATTTTTGCCAGGATTTTTTTTTTTGTAGTAATATTTGCTGAATCAGAGTCGGGCTCAATTAAATGATGTTTCGATCAAAAACAAAAGGAACAAATAACAATGTTACTGTGTGAGAATTTTTTTATTTTTTATTTTTTATTTTTTATTACTTATTTTTATACTTATTAATACTAGTTTTACAGTATTTGTAATAGTTAGTTACACGATCCCAGAGGCTTGTGACTTGAAACAATTCAAGTCCAATTGAAATTAATAAAAAGCCAGTTTCATTCTTTAATGCTAATGATTGAATCAAGCAAAAATCAAATTTTTTAATTTCGTTATTCGCAATTTATTCTGTGACCAATCAGATAATCGGATTAGTTTCGCCATTTCGGATCTATTTCGCCATTAAATATTAACTATAATTTTCTAAATTTGATTGATCTGCGAATTTCTTAAAAAATGACAAATGATAAACAAGTTGAATCAACTCAAAAAAAAACATATGGTAAAAGAAAATTCGTTGAATGGAGTGAAGAAGAAGATTTGAAGTTGACTGGATGCTTTGAAAAGTATAAACTTTTAATTCTTAACTCTTCAAATATTACTTTGTTATAATATTCTTTTATAATCTTTTTCTCTTTTAAAAAGATATGGCAGTGACTGGAGAAAGATAAAAGATGAACTTGGTTGTAATAGAAGCCTTGAACAAATTAGAAAACGTGCTCGCCATTTAAATTTAAATAAACCAAAAAGAGCAAGAAAAACAGTAAATAATAATACTTCTAGTAATAAAACACCTAATAAAAAAACAAAAACAAAAGCCACAACACCTAATACTACTACACCAACTAAAGCTAGATCACGATTAATTCCAATTTTACCAGCTGGTTCTGCACCACCACCACCACCACCACTATTACCATTGTCAATTCCTAATAATCGTCAGTTTTCTTCAACTTCACATTCATCTTCAAATATTAATTTACTATCTGATGGACTTGATGATAACACTACAAGTAAGTAATTTATGGATTTTGATTTTTTTGGTATTTGATGTAATGATAATATTATTATTATATTCATCATTATGATTAATTAGTGCCTGAAAATCAATCAACAAATTCTGAAATTAAACTGAAAAATTTTAATATTGGTATATTTAACTTTTTAATTACTGATTAATTTGATTAATTCATTAATATTAAACTAATTATTTTCAAAAAATTTGAGTTGTTTTTAGAAACTCTTGAAAAAAATGTTTTATTATTAAATCATGTAGAAATTACAGCAAAAAATGATCCAGAGTAGAATAAAATTATTGCTGTAAGAATTTTTTAATGCATTACATAATAGTATGTTTATTTATTATTTATAATTAATTAGATTTTTTTCTTCAAGGCCTTTGATTTATCTCCAGGTAAAATAAAAATAACAATGTTATATTTTTATAATAGTAATAATAAAATTAATAATTAATATTATTTATTTATACTATTAGATGAAGCTAATAAAATAGGACCAGATTATCGTTCTGTTTATACTTATTTATCATTTTCAAAGATTGTCAATAAAATCAACTGGAATTTTTTGTTACAAAGTCATATAACTTTATGATTTTAAATGTAATAGGTTTGACAATATTGTTATAAAGATTAGACATTCTTATCTTTCAAACAAATAAAGGTTTAAATTTTTTTGGTATGTTAGTTACTAAGATATTAAATTTTAAAAATACCCAATAAAAAATATTTTAGTGTGAGGAACCCATTTTGCACATACCTTCCTGACAGAAATTTCCCTATGTAAGATGGTTTCAATGGGAACCACTTGCTGAATACAGTCAAACCTCAATAAGCCGAACTTTTGGGAATCACAAAAATAGGATCAGCTTATCAAAATTCGGTTTATGATACAAACAGGGCTGGCAGCATAAAGGTTAAAACCTAATTTAGTAATAATCATCTTGACTAAACTTAACATATGACTAAATAGTTAGCCAGTTTAGCTAAATGCTCATTTGAGTTACGCAGCCCTGGATACAAAACGATTTTTATTGATTGTTCAAAATAAATTCGGCTTACAACGTTATAATATCCTCGTCTTTTTATCAGAACTTGACATGGTAAGAATTGTTGGGTATTGACCATTTTTAAACTGAATTTTATCATTATAAGATGAATTTTTAAAACCAGTTTATGATCATATTCGGCTTAGAAAGTTATATTTTTATTATTTTGTACAAACCATTAAGTTCAGTTTATCAAGTAAAGTAGAAATTATAATAAAATTCAGCTTAAACGAAATAATTTTTATTAAATATGATTTGGTTAGCCAATTTTGCATCGTTATAAAGCGGAAATCGATTTATGGTAGTTCGGTTTATCAAGGTTTGACTGTATTATTAATTGTAATATGGGGGTAGTCATTTATAAGGTAAGGTCTTCAATAATATTAATGTTTGAAGATGTGACAGCATTGCGGGGATGTCAAATGTCTCAATCCAGTGGTAAATTGTACATTTGGATAGTGCCTTGTCACCTTTAGCAGTGACCAACTCCCTATGAATGTCGGTAGCATCTTTACCATTCTTCCAGCATACCCAGATGTAGTATCATTGGTTTTCACGTGTAGTATTTTCCATTATTGTTAATAGGCAATATTGAAAAAATTATTTCTCCACAATTGTCAAATCCAAATTTTTTATTGCAAAATGATTATTCTCAAAATGGGAAATTGCACAGTGTCAAAACTTTTTGAACCCCCCATGTATAGCTGATCCTATCTACAAAATACAAAAAGAATGTAATGTAGTATTTCTGAACGACCTCTATTGATGTAAAATGGGTAAGATCTCTAATTCAAAAATATTCCAAAAGAGTCATACATGTGATGGATGGCATTAAGATTGCTTTTTTTACATCATGGACCTTTTCTAAAGAAAGGCCACATTAATTATATGCTAATAACTTAATATTTAATTCGAGTCTAATTCACATTACATTGATCCTTCCAACAATAACAAATGTTGATAAAGATTTATGTTAATAAAAAAATCCCAGGTAACTATATATTTTTAATAAATTTGTTAGTCCATTTTTCTAAAAAAGATTTGTTGATTCAATTTTTATTTATTTTCATTTTTGATGGTTGGGCCCTTTTCAATTATTCCTTAAAGCTTCCGACTCAATCTTACAGTGTCTAATTATTTTGGTCAAAGTTGCAAATATTCTATCACTGTCCAAAAATATAATGCCAAAAAATCAAACTAAATCCAATGTATTTGTTAAATATTTTTGATTAATTGCTGTATTTTTGTAAAATATTTTCAAGTACATTAGATTTTGACAAGTTTGACTAATTAAATCAAAGAAGCTCTTCTAAATATTCTTTGTTATTTGGTTTACCGTTAATGTTCAAAACTTCAAGAGTTCTTTTTAATGAAAACGGTCAAGCCTGATAAAAATGGCCGATAACCAAGAATATTTAAATGTAAAAATTCAATATTTGGAAATAAAATTTTCAAACTAATATGATAATCTTAAGGTTCTCAGGTTTTGAAATGTTGGTATCAATAAAGAGTTTGAATGTCTCCTCCTGCGCTACTATTGATTTTGAATGTTTCTTTGAGATCCGAATTCAGTTCCATTCTTTAATTTTGATTGTAATTAGCTATAATTAATTTGATCTAAATGAATTCCCTCATGGTTGATTTTAAATTCCAATAATTTTGCTAATTTATCAGAAAAATCGAGAAAAGCATAGGAATAAAAATGTAAATAAAGATTTTGAAAACAATTATTAAATATACATGATGCAAAATCAATTTTCAAGCCTTTTGATAGTTGCATAATTTGAAATAAAGTCCAGCGATCTTTTTTGTAAAACTCAATTCTTCACGAACAACTATCAACCATCTAAACCTTTCAAAGTATAATTCGGTCGTAAACCTGGAATAATTATATACTTCAACTTAATTTAATGTCATGTAAATTCTTATCTTCTACCAATAAACAATTAATTAATATATTTTGATGGATTTCTCCACAAAGTTGAATATTGGTATTGTGCCATTTCCTGTACAGTGTTTTACATTCATAGTCTTCAATGTATTTAAAGTTAAAAGGTGGTGACATTTATTTTTTTTAAAAAAAAAATAATTTGTGCAATTTTATTTAATTATATATATAAACATGTATTCACCCGACCAATTAAAATCTAAATAAAAAATAAAAAATCTAACAATGAATTTTTTTGTCTTCATAATAACTTTAGGTAAATTCACATTTTAAAAATCCTAAATCTTGGTATTTTTTTAATATATTTGTTGTTCGATCTCTTTTATCTTTTTCATAACCTCTCATTAATGCTGCTAGTGTTATCTTTAAAGGTTTAGGTCCTTTCCAATTCTCCATCAGAGTATCTAAAAATTTTTCACTATCAAAGTTAACATAATGTTTAAAATCCAACATATTTAAATTTATTGGCAACGTTTGTATTAAAGCACCCAAAATTCTATTGACATCCCATGTGGGTTTTGTTACCTCAATTGTAATAAATTTAATGTATTTTAATTTAACACAATTGTTGAATATCAATTCAATCAATTTTTGGTTTATTTTGTTATAATAAAATGTTGATAAATATTCTAAATTTCTGCAACATTGTCCAATTGATAGTAACAGTTCTCCCAAATTTTTCTTCTCGCCAAAGACACTTACTTCGCCATCAATATCTAGAAGTTTAAGAGTTTTTCCATTGATTTTGATGAAATCAGACAAGTCTATTAGAGATAGCTTGCGATCGATTTTTAAATATAAATATTCAATTTTTGGTAATAAAACAGATTTTAAATATTTTAAACTGGTGTCATTATAAAACAATGATAATCTTAAAATCTTTAAGTTTTGAAACTTTGGTATCAATAAATTGTTTGAAATATTTTTTCCATTGCTTTTATAATCAATTATTGAATTTGAATGAAGCAATAATGCGCCTTTGAGATCATCCGATAAACTTGTTATATTGTTATGTGAATAGATGTCCAATTTTTTAATTTGTTTTTGTGCTCTAATTAGTTGAACCAGATAAAAGATAATATTATGATCGTAGATTCCTTCGTAATCTATTTTTAAAACTTTAATGTTTTTACATGTATTTGCTAATTTATTAAGAAGTTCATATTTTTTAAAAAATTGGCAATCTAATTCGTAAAGGTTTTGAAAGCATGCATCGAATCTATGATAATCAATTGGCCATTGACAATCAAAGCCTTTTCCTTCAAACTTTTTGATAGATCCTGCATGGTCTAAAATAAATTCTATTAATCTTTTTCCTAAACAGCTAGCCATTAGTTTCTTATATTTAGGGTAGCGAAACCCAAAACATAATTCAGTTGTAAACTTGGCATAATTGTGTAATGGTGTTTTTTTCAACAGTTTAAATTTTAATTTAATATTATGTTCTGCCAAGAATTTCTTGTCTTCTGCCAATAAGCAATTAATTAATATTTCCATACTTCCATAAGAGTGGAATGGGTTTTTCCATAAGAATGGAATATTGATATTATGCCATTGTTTATTAATTAGAATGCAAGAATAGAACGTATGCTTCTTGTCAATATAATTAGATATCTCTAGCAAAATTTCAGGTGGTAAATTAAACATTTTTTTTTCAAAGAAAGAGAGAACATTGATATTTTTTTTACCAATTCAATTTTCGATAAACCAATTAGATTTAAACAAAAATGTGATAAAAAAAACATGATGCAACAATTGTACTACAAATACGATATGGGGCATGCTCAAATTAACATTATACCAAGAATTTCAGGGATCAAAATTTAATAATGTGATTTATTAGTATTAGTATTTATACTTACTGTAATAAAAACAACAAATCACAAAATAGGATCGGCTTATCAAAATTACAGTCAAATCTCGATAGGCCGATTTTATCTTTATAAGGATGCAAATTATCTTTAATATGATTTGATAAACCGAACTTAAAGATTTGATGTTGACCAATTTAAAATTCGTCTTATAATGATAAAATTCGGTTTATAATTACCTTAAAAGCAAATAATAGTAATACTATATACACTTGATATATCATCATAAACCAGATTTTGATAAGCCGATCCTATTTTTGTGATTCCAAAAGTCTGGCTTATCAGGATTTGACCGTAATTGAGAAACTCATTATATCAGATCCACAAAGAACAAGGTGAAAAAATTGCTCAAAATAAATGATACCTCGCTCAATAATAATAGTGTATCTCTGACCCCTTAATTTGAATATTCATAATTATATATATAGTGTACAATTTATTATTATTACCTGTTTATTATTATTATTATTCGAATTATTCGTAAAACAAAACAATTTAATTTTCAAGTTATCCCATTCATTGAGTTACTCGTTTCATTTGAATTGGCTATTTTATTTGTCCTTTATTCATTTTATTTGAAATATCCAAATGTTTCCCTTTCACTATCATTATACAAAGTTATATTTAAATTATTTTTATTTTTATTATCATTATTTATTATCATTATTGTTTGAATAAAATTTGATTTATTATATTCGAATATAAACCCTATAATGCTTTCGAATACTTATATAATATGTATATAAACCATTTGGACATTGTAGAGAAGCAGGCATTTCTACTTGACAAATTCAATTAGCTCCCTCTTCGATAAATGATCCCAAATAAAACTTTCTCTGGTTTTCCATGTTTTATCAATATTATTATTGGTCATTTTTTTTTATTTGTGAAGTTTGTTACAAATATTCAAAAGTATTTACAATATTCGAAAGTGTTTACGAATATTCGAATAAGAACAATTAAAAAATTTTTTTGGTCTTTCACTTATATTTTTTTTTATTTCTCTTTATTCCGTGATTTATTAACATTTATTTTATTTTTACAGATTAAAAAAACCATTCCAATGGGCAATGTATTGTGCATTTTATACATTTGGTTTGTTCCTATATATATAAAACTAAAAAAAAAAATTATTATATCTAAAATATGATTATATTTTATATCATATACACTCGTCTTCTTCATCTGGTATCCATAATGGTGACGGCAATGTATGTAGTGATGGTGATGCTCGCGATAGTGGTAATGTTAATGATATCTATAAATATAAATATAAAAAAATTAAATATAATATTATATCTACTATTGATGTTTCAGTTTACACTTACGGTTCGATGACATTTCCTTGGATCTGGTCCGGTATTATAATTTATGCGTTTTTTAGGACGAAGATTGCAATGAGCTGCATAATTATTGCATCATTATTTATTTCTATTATTGTTGGTAATATGAGATTTTTGTTTTAATTATGGAAGGGGACACTACCTGCCTGAATACACCAGTCTCTAACATTAATACAGTTTTTATCTTGACTCATCCAAATCCTTTCTACAAAATGATGTCGCCCCGTGCTCTCATTTTTATTGAATAATTTCTTCAATGCTATTATTTTTGGTATGTGTTTTTAACTCAATTGAAGTATCATCATTGCTCACAGGAAGAGTATCGTCAATAAAAGCTGCATTCTCGGTATATAATAATGATTCGAAGTATTGTTATTATCACCACCAGATATCATTATATTACGAGGAATGAATGAGGATTAATAAAGTGCCTTACGATTTTCGGAATGTGATTTTAATTCACTTGAAGTATCATTATTGTTTTGACTGTCACGTTCAGATTTTGATAACCAACCTTTATAATTAATATAACCATTAGCATCATTTTTCTATTACTGTAAATATATTTCATTAATTTGCCAAGCTTACCAGAAATAATTTTTTATTAAATCATCTAAATCGCCTACTATATAAGATATTAACGTCATGAACCTTTAATAATTGTATAAATACATTATTCCGAATATTAATATGTGAATTGTTTAAAAATGAAGTTGTGCTAATCAAATACAAAAGAAATTTAATACCAAGTTGCAATGGCCACGCCATTCTTTTTAAATAACTAGAATGACAACTAGTTGTAATGTCGTTATTAGGTCGTAATGTCATAATATAGACCAAATGTAATAATCAATGTATGTAATCCTAAAGAAATCTGAAGACAAGGTTATACAACTTCCAAAATATGTATAGTTAAGTTTGAATTAACTTTTGAGTTACATTAATTGATTAATTGCAAGCTTTTATATTCAATGCTCATCATTAACCTTGTTTTACGAATTTGCTGCCTCTTTCTTGCACCTAGAAAGCTTCGGCGAATCTGTAAGCACACTTTTATGGTAGAATCAACAACAAATAAAGCACGGCCCTGTTATAAAGCAATGAATGTTTTAGTGAAGTTCCTTGCTTGCTTATTTTACTTTGGCTGATCAAATTCAGCCGTACATTTGCAAGAAAAACATGGAGATACATGGATTTATATGCAGAATATGCTGTTAAGAAATACAAATCACATAGAAAAATTCCCAAGAATGTATTAGAGTATAGTTGACTTGGTCTAAAGACCTCCTAAATTTTGGGCAAATTTTAAAAGTATAGAAGTCATTTTCTGTCCTATCTTTTAAAAAAATAGCTCTATTAGTTAATAGAATATGTATTTAGTTTTAATGTAATAAAGATATTTTCTCAAAAAAATTCTTTGTTGTAGAGTTCTATTCTTTTTTAAAACATGCACTTTACTATGCTCATGAGAGATTTGAGCGCTAGGATCATTGCTAAATTTAGACTAGTTTTTGACCATCATTACTAAATTTAGACTAATACTCGATCATCATATCTAAATTTGGCAGTAAGGAAAATAATTTTTTAACCAAAATCACGTGAAACCTATTTTTAAAAATTTTATTGCATTTTTGAACAAATCACGAAATCGTGATTTTTGAAATTTGAGCGCGTGGCGCAGCAATAGGAGGTCTTTAGACCGAGCCAACCATAGTTAAATAATTAATAAAAATAATTTTTTTATAATTTTTGATTGGATAAAAGTCATGTGTCACATTTATGATCGGCAAAATCAAAATGTGAAATTCGGACTGTTCAGTTTCTAAATTTGATTGATCTGCGAATTTTCTTAAAAAATGACAACAAATGATAAACAAGTTGAATCAACTCAAAAAAAACAAATGGTAAAAGAAAATTCGTTGAATGGAGTGAAGAAGAAGATTTGAAGTTGACTGGATGCTTTGAAAAGTATAAACTTTTAATTCTTAACTCTTCAAATATTACTTTGTTATAATATTCTTTTATAATCTTTTTCTCTTTTAAAAAGATATGGCAGTGACTGGAGAAAGATAAAAGATGAACTTGGTTGTAATAGAAGCCTTGAACAAATTAGAAAATGTGCTCGCCATTTAAATTTAAATAAACCAAAAAGAACAAGAAAAACAGTAAATAATAATACTTCTAGTAATAAAACACCTAATAAGAAAACAAAGATAAAAGCCACAACACCTAATACTACACCAACTAAAGCTAGATCACGATTAATTCCAATTTTACCAGCTGGTTCTGCACCACCACCACCACCACCACCACTGTCAGTTCCTAATAATCATCAGTTTTCTTCAACTTCACATTCATCTTCAAATATTAATTTACTATCTGATAGAGTTGATGATAACACTACAAGTAAGTAATTTATGGACTTTGATTTTTTTGGTATTTGATGTAATGATTATAATAATAATATTATTATTATAATCATCATTATGATTAATTAGTGTCTGAAAATCAATCAACAAATTCTGAAATTAAACTGAAAAATTTTAATATTGGTATATTTAACTTTTCAATTACTGATTAATTTGATTAATTCATTAATATTAAACTAGTTATTTTCAAAAAATTTGAGTTGTTTTTAGAAACTCTTGAAAAAAATGTTTTATTATTAAATCATGTAGAAATTACAGCAAAAAATGATCCAGAGTAGAATAAAATTATTGCTGTAAGAATTTTTTAATGCATTACATAATAGTATGTTTATTTATTATTTATAATTAATTAGATTTTTTTCTTCAAGGCCTTTGATTTATCTCCAGGTAAAATAAAAATAACAATATTATATTTTTATAATAGTAATAATAAAATTAATAATTAATATTATTTATTTGTACTATTAGATGAAGCTATTAAAATAGGACCAGATTATCATTCTGTTTATACTTATTTATCATGGTCATTGAAATATAATAGTAGGGATTTGATTGATGAAAGGATGGACATTGGCGAGAAACCCGAATTAACTAGTAAAGGTTTAATTATTTAATCTCAATAAATTTATTTATCCATTTGCTACTTAAAGGGCATTTACTAATGCTTTTTTTTTGTTTTTTTACTCATAATAAAGGCAAGGTTATACTAAAGAGTTTTATCGATCATTTAATAAACAATACAAATGAATTGTTTACACAAAGACAAAGAAAATTTATTATGCAGAAATTATACTTGC
The DNA here is from genome assembly GCA_958430865.1 of Entrophospora sp. SA101. NCBI lineage: Eukaryota > Fungi > Glomeromycota > Glomeromycetes > Entrophosporales > Entrophosporaceae > Entrophospora > Entrophospora sp. SA101. The sequence goes on along the minus strand of CAUDNR010004478.1, from coordinate 134,389 downwards.
TTAAACAAGCACTTACACCAGGTGGAAACGAAAAAATCACTATAGGATCATCAACTCCAAGTAATCCATTATCAATACCATCTGATTTACTTAAATCCGTTACCACCTCCCTGAACAACAACAACAACAACAACAACAACAACAACGACGACAATAACAACAACAACAATAATAACAATTAAAGATGAGAGAGCAAGGGGTATGATTTTTTTCCTGTGACATGAGGTAAAATATTTTTGTGCTCAAACCTAATTTTGCATCTTGTTTTGCAAAAGTGTAAGATTTTACAATAAACGTTTATTATCTTATAACACATAAAAATATAATAGGCATAAAAATAAAAAGGTGAATAAATAAACTTAAAAAAAGTAAGGGTTAATTAATTTGAATTAAAATGCATCATAGTTAAATATCTTGAGACAGATTTTGCCGATTAGTATCAAGATGGTAAAAAGAAAAACCTCTTTCAACTGTACAACTGGAAATTGGTAACCAAATATAATCTAGACAAAATTGATTTTATCTAGCCATCGTATTTGAGAATGTTGTATGCGAAATTGAAACTGTGAAATTTTGGAATATGAAATCCTGATTGGTAATTTGAATTTCGAATGGTCAAATTTCATTTTCACGGATAAATGTAAACAAACTGTGGCGGTGAAAGATCACTACTTTATTAACTGACATAAAAAATAAAATAATTATTAGGTTTATAAATATTAGACACCCACATTATTGTAAAATTGCTTATCGAACAAAGAATTGAATGTTTTTTCTATTTCAATGAAATTTTAAAGAGCGTAAATTGGTAAAGGATTCCCTCGGAAGGCATCATGAAAATTAAAGATATAGGAGAATTGGTTGATGAGTATCCAGTTTGTTGGAATAAAAAAGAAATGATGGGTAATAGATAAAATTTTTATTTTAAAATTGACAAATATCAGATATTTCATGAAAATTTACAATTGTTATTTTAGCTTTGATTCATATAAAAGTGTTCATTTGAACCAATTTACAACTTTTTGGCATAACCCATACCAAATCCATATTTTTGTTTGGGACCTTGCAATTACACAATGTCGGTAATTCCTGAAATGATGATAGTGGTTCCGATACAGTTCACTCTCTTTATAACGAACCCTCTGTCCCTATATGTAATTTCTCTGCTTTTGGTCGTTATAGAGAGAGTTTATTAAGATGGTCGTTGTAGAGAGAGGAATTAATTATAAAAAATTGAAACGGAGACAAAAGGGAAGTTCGTTATAGAGAAATTTTACTTAGTGGTCGTTATAGAGAGAGCAGACTGTATATATTTCTAATTTGGTATGATCTTTCTTGTTAATTAAGATTATTGTGTAACTGTAACAACAAAAAATTTTTTTTATTTATTATATACAAACAAAATGTCAACTTACTTTTCATCATTGGAAAATTTAAACTTATTATTTAACAACCTTATCAATTCCAACGACAATGCCCTTCCATTAAAATATGTTGGGAAACTTGTAAAAGATTTAACAAAGTTATTGAATGAGTCTGATTTTTGTGATGTAGAAATTAGTGTTGGAGTAGATGAGGATGTTAAGATTTTTAAAGCTCATTCTAGTATTTTAAAAGCAAGGTCTCCATATTTTGAAGCTGCTTTATCAAGCAATTGGATAAAACAATCTGATGATGGTATTATGTTATTTAAAAAAAAAAACATTTCTCCAAATATATTTGAGGTTCTTTTAACGTAAGATTATTCAATTTTTATTAATAATTAAATGATTATAATATATAACTTAAATTACTTTATTTTATTTTATAGATATATTTATAATGGAACTCTTAATATAGATAATCTGGATGGAAATGAAATTTTTGAACTTCTTGAAGCATGTGATGAATTAAACTTTAATGAATTAATTAATGATTTACAAGACTATTTGATTAACAAAGAAAAAAAATGGATTCAACTGAATTTAATTTATGCCCATAAAATTTCATCACGTCATCAATCATTCAAATTGCTTCAAGATTATTGTTGTGAGATAATTAGTAAAAATTCAGAATTATTTTTTAAATCTAATGACATTATAACAATTGAAAAATTCATGCTTATAACTATGTTAGAAAGAGATGACTTGGAATTAAGTGAAATTGATATTTGGGATATTGTCATTCAATGGGGAAAAAATCAAAATGAAAAATTAGACAAAGACATTTCAGAGTGGAAGAAAGAGGATTTCATTGTGTTAAAAAATATAATAGAAGATTTTATTCCTTTAATAAGATTCAATCAAATCTCTTCAAATGATTTTTCTGATAAAATTCTACCATTTAAAAAAGTTTTTGATAAAAAAGTATATGAGGAAATTTTTCTATACTATATTAGTGATAAATGGAAACCAAAACTATTACTTCAAAAAGGCCCAAGATCAAAAACAATAACAAAAACAGGAAAATTATTAAATTTACAAATGAAATCTCTAATTTCAAGTTGGATTGATTATAAAAATGGTTTATATAATGAAAACAATATACCTTATAAATTTGAATTAATTTTTCAGGGCACTCAAGATGGATTTTCTAGAACTGCATTTGAGAATAAATGTTATAATATTGAACAAACTGTAGCCATTATGAAAATTAAAGATACTGGAGAGTTGGTTGGTGGTTATAATCCAGTTGGTTGGAATATAAAAGATGGGTATTGGATTAAAACTGATAAAAGTTTTATTTTCAAAATTGACGAAAATCAGATAAATGATTCGATATTAAGTAGAGTTATAGATCCAGAACGTGCAATATATGATAATAAACAAAAGATTAGTGTAACTCTAGATAATATAGAATTTCATGAAAAAACTATAAATTTTCGGAATTTACAATTATGTAATAGTATTAATCATGAACCTTATTGTTATTATTATATTAATTTCTTGGATTCTTATGAAAATAATTTAAATCTCAGGAATAAAAGTAGAAAAATTCATTTGATAGAAGAATGTGAGGTCTATAGAATGGTAAAAACAAATTAGTTTATTTAATTGTACATATTATTATTATTATTAAATTTATAAAATAAATTCATGCTTCTACATGTAAGACTCTGAACAAGTCTATAGAATAGTAAAAACAAATTGATTTATTTAATTGTACATATATTATTATTATTAAATTTATTAAATTCATGCTTCTACATGTAAGTCTCTGGGCAAATCAATGTGGTTGAATCGATTTGAATCACCAATTTTTGATTTGTTTTATTTGGATCATGATTCGAATTGATTTTGAACATATAAATAGTTTAATTTGACATGGTTCAAATCTAATTCAAATATATACCATATGAAATAATTTGAATTTTAAAAGAGCTGCCTTTGGAAATAAATGGTTTTGAAAGCCAAAAAAATATTTACCTCATGCAATAATTGCATTTGGCTTTTCCATCTACAACTGTGAAATGGTTCCACACTTCACTTCTTGTCCTTCTTTGGACACATTGCACTGTGTCTGTTTAAGAAGTAATTGAAGAGACACAATACAATTATCATCATCATTGTTATATTTATTATTTAAATTTAAAACAATGATGTGCAATTGTAAATTATATTACTTTTTTTGTTATTAATATTAATATGTAAGATTCTATTTGCAACATTTCTTAATTGCAAATATGTAATGTGGCACAGTAATACGAATTTATTTCGCGTAACGCGTTAAATTAAAACGAAACGTTACTATGCAACTTTACTAATTATTATATTATTGTTATATTACTTATATTATTATTTATATTACTTATATTATTAATTATATTACTTATATGGGGCATGAACAGCAAAAAAAGCCGAATTTTGGTTCCTGGTAATTTTTGGGATAATAATTCAATAATATATAAATTGAGGCGAACAATCTTTTTGGCTTAGAAGTATACCCACACTTGCATAATAAAATCATGACATATTCAAGAAAATTGTTTTATATGACATATTAAATCTTAGGAAGATCTGCAATTTTGTACCCCTTTTTCTCAAAAACATGTTTTATAAAAATTCGGCCTTTTTTGCAGTCCACGCCCCATATTACTTATATTATTATTACTTATATTATTATTTATATTATTTTCTTTATGTATATGAGTTACAAATTAAGTGCTGCAGCTTTTGGTAAGTTCTAAAATATTATTATTATGATTGATAATAATTTATTTATTTAATTGTAATATTATATTATGCATTTTTGTATAAAAAGATAAGCTTTCTGTAATTAATAAAGATAACTTGTATTTTTAATAATAATTAAAACAATTAGTATTTTGATGTAAGGAAAAAGGGTTTCCTTACACTATTCCTAGTACAAGTTCTTATTTGAATTATTTGTTTCATTTGTTTCATTCATTTATTTGAATTATTCATTTATTCAAATTACTTGCTTTATTCAAATTACTTGTTTTATTCATTTATTTGGATTTGTTTTATTTGAGTAGAAGTTTTGAGCAGGCTCAAGTTAAATTTGAATTTTTCAAGTTAAAGAAAATAAGCTCTTAAATAGTTTTTTTAGGTAATATGCATGAATAAAATATGGAATAATATTTTTTACCTAAAAAAATTTTATACAACATCAAACTCAAGCCTTACTGATGACATTACAACAGTTGAAAAATCCATGCTTATAACTATATCAGAAAAATAAACCTTATGTAAACCTATGTAGGGTTCAAAATTTACCAGCATTATGTGGAATTGTTACCAGAATTACCAAAATATCAACATAATGCTGGCCAATTTTGAACCCTACATAGGTTTACATAAGAATTATTTTCCTGATGCTATGTTAGAAAGGGATGACTTGGAATTAGATGAAATTGATATGTGGATATTGTCATTCAATGGGAAAAAATCAAAATGAAAAATCTGATAAAGACATTTCAGAGTGGAAGAAAGTGGATTACATTGTGTTAAAAAATATAATATATAGAGGATATTATCCCTTTAATAAATCTCTTTAAATGATTTAAAAAAGCCTTTGATAAAAAAAGTATGCAAGGAAATTTTTCTATATTATATTAGCAATAAAAAGAAACCATCATTTCATACCAGATCATCCCATCATTTTCACAAATCAACCTTGTCTTGTGTTATATATATACGCACAAAATTTTTACTTCAATGAAATCTCTAATTTCAAATTGAATTAATTACAAAACTGGTCCATATAATGAAAACAATACACTTTATAAATTTGAATTAATTTTCAGGATATTCAAGGTGGATTCCAAAGATCTGTATTTGAGGATAAATGTTATAATATTGACAAATTGTGACCTGAAAAATATGATACAGGAGAAATGGTTGGTGGCTATAACCAGTTGGTTGGAATGAAAAAGAAAAGCCTTCAAATGATGGGTATTGTATTAAAATAGATGGAAATCAAAGATAAATAATTCAATATAAGTATAGTTACAGGATTTGCAATAGTTCATAATTAAAAAAAGATTAGTGAGACTATAGATAATATGTGACATATTGCAACAGGACCTGGACTGTTATAATTGAGGAAACATATGATTTTGATAAAGTTTTTTGCTAAAGTTATGTGATTCATTCAAAAATGCAATAAAATTTTTTAAAAAAGAGCTTCAGATGATTTTGGTTAAAAAATTATTTTCCTCACTGCCAAATTTAAAATGATGGTTGAGTATTAGACTAAATTTATAATGATGATCAAAACCTAATCTAAATTCAGCAATGATCCTAGCATTCAAATTCCTCATGAGCATGATTTAAAAAAGAATAGAACTCTATAACAAATAATTTTTGAGAAAATCTCTATTACATTATAACTAAAGACATATTCTATCAACTAATATGGTTGGCTCGGTCTAAAGACCTCCTATTGCTGCGCCATGCTGCCAAATTTCAAAATTAGCAATTTTGTAATTCGTTCAAAAGTGTAATAAAATTTTTCAAAAAATAGGACTTCACGTGATTTTAGTTTTCTTACTGCCAAATTTAGATACGATAGTCAA
>CAUDNR010004478.1:114046-127694 GCA_958430865.1 Entrophospora sp. SA101 | reverse complement strand
ATGCTTCCCTTGTGGAGCAGTGAATAAATTCAGGATATTGTTTTAATATTTGGAACATAACTTGTATTTGTAACCGATTATCCACGCAAGTATAACGCAATCTTTTATAATAATTGCTAATAAATTATTGCGCAAAAACTATGAATAGATAATCAGTCAATCAATCTCTAAGATTGTCTTAACACTTTCTATGGTGAATTGAATGATTGAGAGTGAGGTTGGTTGCTGAATCGAAATGATTAAATATTTTATTAAAGTTATTACTATTGCTATAACAATAATATTTATACAATTATTAGTTTAACCTGACAGATGTATTTTTGTGGTGCAACATTTTTTTTGTGTTCAGGTATCCTTGAAGCCACACGATGAGATGCTTTTTAATTCAGCTACAAATGCGACACATGGAAAGCTTTCTCGATATCGAATGAGGGTGTATCAAGTCTAAAAGTCCAATAAATATAATAACTAAGACTTCAATAATAAATAATAATATTAACATCAAGAAGATTTCAATTCCTTGTCCAAAAATTTTTTGCACCTATAAAAATGTTCTATTAAATCTTCTTTTTGGATATGTTAATTCATCAATACCTTCTTTAAATCTAATTCTCATCATATATATTGGTTTTGTTTAAAAGATGACAAAGTTCTAAAATAATGAACTCACCGAAAATAGTCCAGTGATCATGTGAATACAAATAATAATATAAAGGTAATTGACAATACAATTAAGTTATTGGTAACTTCAGAAAGTGATTTTGAATAACTTTTTTGCATTAAAATTTATAGGTGGTGGTATTAATACAACTTCTGAATTTTAGAAATGAAAAGGTTTGACGCTTTGTAGTTTTATGACAGTGACGAGCTGAGATCAATGAATAAACTGCGCATTTACGGTACTACATAACATATAAATGGAATTCCAAATAATACTACTAACGATTATTTATTTTATTTCAAGAATAATAAAATTAAAAAATTCCAAGACAAAAGGAATAGTACTTGCTCAAATACAAGTTCAATAAAATGTATATACCATTTAAAGAATTACCTTTAAAATTAAAAATAATTCAAAAAATATATTTATCAACATATTTATCAGGGTCAGGAGCTTTAACATACATTAATCAAATAAGTCAGCAGGATCAACAGAGTCTAGAAAATGATTTTAAAAGAATCATAGAATTAGAATATTCAGACAACTTAAATACAGCCGAAGAAAAAGAAAAGAATGAATTACATGACAAAATAGGAAATACACTTCATTATATCAGGAATTGTTTAAAGAAAGGAGTACAAGAATTTAAGAAAACAGACCAAATAAAAGTATATGATGGAAAAGGAGTAGAAAGAGAATCTGTAGGAAACCAAATAAGATATGCAATAGAATTTTGGACAGAAATAATAAAGAAAGAAGAAGAAACATCTTAAAATAATAAAATCAAGATTTAACAATTTAAACCTAGAAGATCAGTAGAATATTTTTCCAAGATTTCTTGAGGCAATTATAAAAGCTTCATTATTTATAAATTTATTTTTACTTAAAAGGTTTGAAGATGATTTTACGATAATAATTGATAAATAAATTATTTTATTATAAAGTCAAATGACTGATTTGTAATGCTTTAAATTTTGCGTGGTTTAATTCTAACCAACAATTCTGAAATCCTTCTAATGGTTAAATATCTACCTTTAAGAGGTTCATTTTTATTGACTAATTCAACATCCCAATAATGATAAATTAAAACCAATAAACATTTCATCTGAACCATTGCTAATTTTCTTCCTGGACATATTCTATGACCACCACCAAACATCAAAGCATCCTTTTTATTATTAAAAAATCGATCAGGATCAAATACATTGGGATTTTCCCATTTCAATGGATCTAAATTCAAAGCTACTGTGTTCATTAAAAATACTGTATTGGTTGGCCATTCATGGCTCTTGATTGTGTCCTTTTCAGTATTTATACGATCAACAAATGCATTAATTGGTGACAGTCTTGCAGTTTCTTTGATAATGGCTTCACAATAAACTAAATTAGATAATTTTTCTTGAGTGATAACGATATTATTGTCATTAATACCACCATTATTAAAAAATACTTTATCAATTTCTTCGTGTAATTTCTTTAAAACCATTGGATGTTTTCCTATGTAATATATTACTGCAGTAAAGAAGTTTGAGGTCTAAAATAATAACAAAAGAAAACAATTAAAATTAATCTCCAAAAGAAATCTTCAAAAGAAAAAAATAAATAAATTTTTAATCTTTACGGTATCAACTCCAGCAAAAAAAACATCAACTAAAACTCCTCTAATTTCTTCATTGGTTAAAGGTCTATTAAATTTCTCATCATCAAATCTCTTAATATTAAGCATATCTTTATCTGTATTTGCAGTAATTAATGCAGTCAAGATATCATATCTTAATTTATCCTTACTTTCAATTTTCTCGATTTCTTTTTTTTTTTCAACAATAAATTTCCCAAACTTTTCCCATAAACAATCCCTATTCTTTAGATATACTTTGGTGTTATTTCTTATTATCGGAACATAGTGTCTCATTATATAAGGTGTAAATGCAAAATAATCTACGCCATCCACTACTGATTTTATGTTAACTAGTAAAGATTCCAACTCCAATGATTCAGAAGCATTATTAATATTTTTCAAACTATAATAATAATATCTTACCAAGGATGAATGGGATTTTTTGCCAGTCATTGATGGCAGAATATTATCAGTGACAAATCTTTGTATCCATTGAATAAAGTCAATATTGAGTGTTTCTCCTTCTACTTCATTAAGAAGATCATTCCAATATCCATTCATTTCTTTAAATTTTTCTTGAAGCGATTCAATTGTTTCATCCAAAAGTTTTTTTTCTGCAATAGTTTTTATAAGAAACATTCTATTAAACTTCCATGATTTATAATCATGATTTACAATTACTCCTGTTTTTATATTTAAAAATTCATCAAGACCTTCTATATAGGGATTTCTCATTGAATATTTTGATTTTGTTGAAGGTGATACGAAACTTTCAATATAATCCTCTCTGCTTGTTAATATGATTCGAAAATCTGCAAACCAGACCTCGGTTAAATCTCCATACTTTTGATAAACTTTCAAGAAATATTTTTGAAGGTCTCCATAAAACACGTGATGTATTGAACCCACCAATGGTAACGGAAATGGTCCCGGGAGTGGATTCTCTCGTGTGAAATACAAATAATAATATCTAAACACGGATAATGATATAAATGTAATTAACAAGACAGTTAAGTTGTTGATGACCTCAAAAAACAATTCATAATTGGAAAGAAAAAACATTTTATTTTGTTTAATTTTTCATAAGAAATGATGGCGGTGTTCAATTTATACTAAATCAAAAAGGATTTTTACACATATGATTATCATACATTAAAAAAGGGGGTAAGAGATGAAACTTCTACGTATCAATATTAATTGCTGAATGAGAGAGCACTCCGAATCTACACGACCTACATATTTAATGAATAGACTCTTCTTAAAATGGCTTTATTAAGTTTTGATTCACAAATTAAATTCTAATTTTAGATTTAAATCATAAAATAAAGTTCATGCGTGTATGCAAAAAGGGTCGGGCCCTAAAGGCAAAGGAATGATCTGTAGATTCTTGGTAATTGCGAGAATTGGGATTATGTGCAATAACAACGAGATGTCATTTTGCTTCAAATATTCTTTATTTCAACTCGAAAACAGCTTTAATTGTAAACACCATCAGGAGTATTGATCTTCAAAAGTATACAATATTAGCAGAGATTTAGCAAACAATTAGCGTACAGTTGTACGCATAATAATGACAATTGTAGAGAGTAAGCAAACATGCTGTTTGTAAATTATGTATATAATTTGCAAGTATATTATTTTATTTACAATCATTTAAATTACACATAATGCAAAATATATGTGATGTATACATATTAATATTACATTATTCAGCTATTTTGAAATTGTTTACTTTAAAAAATATAAAAATACAACAATAATATTCCCAATGTAATAATATAATATTTTGGGTTTTTTTTCCTTAATGGTGAATGGCGTAATATAAGACCATTCACCATTAACCTTGAAAAAAAAAAAGAAGATAGACATTAATTCTTAATGTTGTTTTATGTTATGTCGCGTAACAAGATTATTCGCCATCAGATCAATTGTTTAACTCTAAATAAATCCTTTTTTTCTTTTTGGAAAAGAGAAAGAAAAATTGGCTAATCAATAATAACAATAATATTCTCTTTTGTCGCATAACAAGATTGTTCGCCATCATATCAACCGTCCAACCCTAAATCCTTTTGAAAATAATAATAATAATAATAACAATAAGATAATAATGTTCCTGTTTTATCGCGTAATAAGATTGCTCACCGTCTAATTGTTTACCCTAAAAATTTTTTTTGAAAAATTAACTAATTCTCAATGACATTAACAAACAACAATAATATTCGGTGTGACAAAGATTGTTATCATCGGATCAATAGATAATAATAACAATATTAAATCCTTTTTTTTTTTTTTGAAAATAAAAATTAACGATAACATGACTAACAACAATAACAATAGTAATAGTAATAGTGACATTCTATTTTGTCGCATGACAAGATTGTTCACCATTAGATAGTCATAATATTAATACCCTTGTTCTAATTCTTTGGTTTTCGCCCAGACAAACTAAAAAGTAAAAGCTTTTAAAAAACTATTTGTTGAAAGGAAATACATTTTTACCTTTTTTAGTATAAGGATTCTTGTTCTCCTTACTAAATTGTATATATAATTGGAAGGTAAAAAGTTCATTATTACATTAATATGCAAAATAATAATAATATGATAATTCAAACAATGACAGCAATCAAAGTTACAATTACAAATGAATTTAATACTAATACTAATATGAATATTCAATTGTTAGAATTTTCTTTAGAAATTTTCTTTACAAATTTCATTTAAATATCTTCTGGTGATTTGTCATGTGCTCCGCTCATTGAGTTCACCAAATATTTCAAAAATATTTCAAAAATATATTAACTCTGTTTTTTCTAATTTTTATATAGGACATCGCCAGATTCCAAAGATTTTACATATACGTATATAAAATTGAAATATTAAAAACAGGGAAATTTGATTTTGTTGTTTTATTTGTACTAACATATAGAATGTCTAAAATTGGTTTTTTCATATTTAATATAAATATGTCGGTCATTATCTTTTTAATAAAGCACTTATTAGTTGTCAAATTATATCCACAATATATGCTAGAATAAACATAACTATGTTTTTATATGTTAATGGTTCTACGCATGATTGGCGAAACACAAATTAATCAATCATTTCACTCAAATCTGATAGGGTTTCTATTCGAATAAAGTTTATTTAAATTATTTGTTTTATTCGTTATGAAATCAAGCATTCAAATAAAACAAATAAAACAAATAAAATGAATAATTGAATAAAATGAATAATTCGAATAAACGAATAAACGAACAAAACGAATAGTTTGAATAAAATAAATAATTCGAATAAACAACAATTCAAATAAAATGAATAAACGAACAATTCGAATAGAACCAATATGAAATAATTTGAATTCTATATAGTTGCCTTTGGAAATTGGTTTCGAAATCGAAAAAGGTTATTATTGAAGAGGCGTCATTTTGAACAATGCATGCAACCATCATTAATGAATTGTGCGACTGTAAATTTATATTTAATTTGTTATCATCATCAAAATTAATCGAGTTTAAAGTTGTTAATAGTAATTTTATGCATAATGTTCATTAAAAACCAACTTTATTAATTCGTGAATACACCCAATATTAACAAACAGGAATTTAATATAATATCAATTTAAAACTCTTAATATACAGTATTATTAATATGACATTAAAAAAAAAATTCAACTTGATTCAATTTGTTTGGAGCTTACCAAAATATACTTTATAATTAATTATTTTATTTGTTTGATATTTGTGATATATTCACATTATAATACATATAAAATATAAACTAAATATAATAATAATTGTATTATATACATTCATGTATTTTATACACTAAATCAAATATTATTTGTAGACCATTTTGAGCAAACTTTAAACAAATAATAAATAGAGATTATTTGCTATAAAATATACATAAAATAATTAAATAACAATAAGCATACAGAATTTAAATTATGTCATATCACATGATTTATTATAATTAATAATTTCGAAATCATTTATCTTGAGGACCAGTGATCCAAATTTAATGAAGCACAGTCCATTAGAATAATCTCATAAGGAGGATCCGAATAATGGTATTGTAATGTTTACAGCATCGATAAATGGCGAGTTATTGTAAGATATATGGCAAACCAAAATATCTCAATAATCAGTCAGCTATTCAATTACATCTCATTAGACTCATCTCATCGAGAGAATTCGGATGGTAGCTATTTTAAGCAAACAACCGTATATCGACCGAGTTATGACAATTTGAAGCATGTAATTTCGACCATTTCGACTTTTAATTCGACTGTTGCTCTCAGGTCGAAATGTTTCGACTTTTGGGTTTTAATTTCGTCTTCATGTATACATGAAACATATGAAATTGGGTTTCCTGATGACCTAGCCCACTCGGTTGATAAAAATATCGTTTAACAATTTTTGGTTATGACTTTGTACCAGTTGTGCTTTGTTTACCTTCGGGAGCAAATTTTTTATAATATTAAAGGCACTGTACAAGCTTTAAATAATAATTGTATGATTCTTACAAATGAATGAAAAATTATCAAAGGTATCATGCAAGGCTTTTATAATATTTTTGCAATGTTAATTGATTAAATTGATTGAATTGTAAAAGGTTTACACCTTTCAGGAATCAGTCAATCCCAAGACGTTTTACTAATTTTTATGATGAATTGAATGATTAGGTACATGGAATTGAGATGAGAATCTTGCGCGTCGTATAAATGCAGAAGTTCATGAGTAGAGAGCCTTTTCCAATCAATCTAGACATCCATAAAAAAATCCAGTCAGTCATATTCGGATTGACAGATTACTTGAGAATTCAAAATTTTTTGAAATTTAAGCAATGTTTTGATTGTCATAATTTCTCTAAATAATCAACTTTAATCGATACTTTTTTTTTGCACTTCGTCTTTGAATGACACTTTGATGTTAGAAATTAAACAATAGGTTTGTTTGTTCTTTGATTATCGGGGTATAGAACCCCGAAGTTTTAGTTATTTGCAAAGCAAAGGTTTTACTTTTGCCCAAGTTTTCACAAAAGAGTTAAATGTTTGAGTGTGGACATAAAAGTAAGCGTTAAATTGTTTGGCAAAGTATAAAGTGTTAACGGTTATTATCAGTCCACAAATATAAAGTGCAGTCATTTATTGACCAAAGTTGTTATTATTTTATTGCACTGTGTTAAAGTATTACTGAAAACGTATAACTGTTAAGTAAACAGTTTAAGTAAAGAGACCAACCAAACCAACAGAGCTTTTAGATGGCAAAATGAAAGTAAAAGTAAATAAGGAAGAACTTTAGAAAAGCATTTGTCACTTTATAAAAGAGCCTTCTTTGTTTATTTGTGCCCTAAAGTGTGCTTACAGATTTGTCAAATCTTTCTAGGTTTATACAAGAAAGAGGTAGTAATCAAGAGGATTGTTAAATAAATTCAAGAAATAATTTAATAGATCAGCACCACTAATATAATAAATTTATATATATACCATTCTGAAAGTTTATTATTATTATTATTATTATTATATGTGAGGCGTTTCACTAGACATAAAAACCTTAGGAGCCAATATTTTTAAATATTTACATATTTATCTATATTTTTATTAATGAAAATATGTGTAATTTTTTTTAGCACAAAAAGAGATTTCCAAAAGGTAGCCAAACATTTTACTCGAGGTTATACTAAAGAGTTTTATCGATCATTTAATAAACAATACAAATGAATTGTTTACACAAAGACAAAGAAAATTTATTATGCAGAAATTATACTTGCTTAAACAAGCACTTACACCAGGTGGAAACGAAAAAATCACTATAGGATCATCAACTCCAAGTAATCCATTATCAATACCATCTGATTTACTTAAATCCGTTACCACCTCCCTGAACAACAACAACAACAACAACAACAACAACAACGACGACAATAACAACAACAACAATAATAACAATTAAAGATGAGAGAGCAAGGGGTATGATTTTTTTCCTGTGACATGAGGTAAAATATTTTTGTGCTCAAACCTAATTTTGCATCTTGTTTTGCAAAAGTGTAAGATTTTACAATAAACGTTTATTATCTTATAACACATAAAAATATAATAGGCATAAAAATAAAAAGGTGAATAAATAAACTTAAAAAAAGTAAGGGTTAATTAATTTGAATTAAAATGCATCATAGTTAAATATCTTGAGACAGATTTTGCCGATTAGTATCAAGATGGTAAAAAGAAAAACCTCTTTCAACTGTACAACTGGAAATTGGTAACCAAATATAATCTAGACAAAATTGATTTTATCTAGCCATCGTATTTGAGAATGTTGTATGCGAAATTGAAACTGTGAAATTTTGGAATATGAAATCCTGATTGGTAATTTGAATTTCGAATGGTCAAATTTCATTTTCACGGATAAATGTAAACAAACTGTGGCGGTGAAAGATCACTACTTTATTAACTGACATAAAAAATAAAATAATTATTAGGTTTATAAATATTAGACACCCACATTATTGTAAAATTGCTTATCGAACAAAGAATTGAATGTTTTTTCTATTTCAATGAAATTTTAAAGAGCGTAAATTGGTAAAGGATTCCCTCGGAAGGCATCATGAAAATTAAAGATATAGGAGAATTGGTTGATGAGTATCCAGTTTGTTGGAATAAAAAAGAAATGATGGGTAATAGATAAAATTTTTATTTTAAAATTGACAAATATCAGATATTTCATGAAAATTTACAATTGTTATTTTAGCTTTGATTCATATAAAAGTGTTCATTTGAACCAATTTACAACTTTTTGGCATAACCCATACCAAATCCATATTTTTGTTTGGGACCTTGCAATTACACAATGTCGGTAATTCCTGAAATGATGATAGTGGTTCCGATACAGTTCACTCTCTTTATAACGAACCCTCTGTCCCTATATGTAATTTCTCTGCTTTTGGTCGTTATAGAGAGAGTTTATTAAGATGGTCGTTGTAGAGAGAGGAATTAATTATAAAAAATTGAAACGGAGACAAAAGGGAAGTTCGTTATAGAGAAATTTTACTTAGTGGTCGTTATAGAGAGAGCAGACTGTATATATTTCTAATTTGGTATGATCTTTCTTGTTAATTAAGATTATTGTGTAACTGTAACAACAAAAAATTTTTTTTATTTATTATATACAAACAAAATGTCAACTTACTTTTCATCATTGGAAAATTTAAACTTATTATTTAACAACCTTATCAATTCCAACGACAATGCCCTTCCATTAAAATATGTTGGGAAACTTGTAAAAGATTTAACAAAGTTATTGAATGAGTCTGATTTTTGTGATGTAGAAATTAGTGTTGGAGTAGATGAGGATGTTAAGATTTTTAAAGCTCATTCTAGTATTTTAAAAGCAAGGTCTCCATATTTTGAAGCTGCTTTATCAAGCAATTGGATAAAACAATCTGATGATGGTATTATGTTATTTAAAAAAAAAAACATTTCTCCAAATATATTTGAGGTTCTTTTAACGTAAGATTATTCAATTTTTATTAATAATTAAATGATTATAATATATAACTTAAATTACTTTATTTTATTTTATAGATATATTTATAATGGAACTCTTAATATAGATAATCTGGATGGAAATGAAATTTTTGAACTTCTTGAAGCATGTGATGAATTAAACTTTAATGAATTAATTAATGATTTACAAGACTATTTGATTAACAAAGAAAAAAAATGGATTCAACTGAATTTAATTTATGCCCATAAAATTTCATCACGTCATCAATCATTCAAATTGCTTCAAGATTATTGTTGTGAGATAATTAGTAAAAATTCAGAATTATTTTTTAAATCTAATGACATTATAACAATTGAAAAATTCATGCTTATAACTATGTTAGAAAGAGATGACTTGGAATTAAGTGAAATTGATATTTGGGATATTGTCATTCAATGGGGAAAAAATCAAAATGAAAAATTAGACAAAGACATTTCAGAGTGGAAGAAAGAGGATTTCATTGTGTTAAAAAATATAATAGAAGATTTTATTCCTTTAATAAGATTCAATCAAATCTCTTCAAATGATTTTTCTGATAAAATTCTACCATTTAAAAAAGTTTTTGATAAAAAAGTATATGAGGAAATTTTTCTATACTATATTAGTGATAAATGGAAACCAAAACTATTACTTCAAAAAGGCCCAAGATCAAAAACAATAACAAAAACAGGAAAATTATTAAATTTACAAATGAAATCTCTAATTTCAAGTTGGATTGATTATAAAAATGGTTTATATAATGAAAACAATATACCTTATAAATTTGAATTAATTTTTCAGGGCACTCAAGATGGATTTTCTAGAACTGCATTTGAGAATAAATGTTATAATATTGAACAAACTGTAGCCATTATGAAAATTAAAGATACTGGAGAGTTGGTTGGTGGTTATAATCCAGTTGGTTGGAATATAAAAGATGGGTATTGGATTAAAACTGATAAAAGTTTTATTTTCAAAATTGACGAAAATCAGATAAATGATTCGATATTAAGTAGAGTTATAGATCCAGAACGTGCAATATATGATAATAAACAAAAGATTAGTGTAACTCTAGATAATATAGAATTTCATGAAAAAACTATAAATTTTCGGAATTTACAATTATGTAATAGTATTAATCATGAACCTTATTGTTATTATTATATTAATTTCTTGGATTCTTATGAAAATAATTTAAATCTCAGGAATAAAAGTAGAAAAATTCATTTGATAGAAGAATGTGAGGTCTATAGAATGGTAAAAACAAATTAGTTTATTTAATTGTACATATTATTATTATTATTAAATTTATAAAATAAATTCATGCTTCTACATGTAAGACTCTGAACAAGTCTATAGAATAGTAAAAACAAATTGATTTATTTAATTGTACATATATTATTATTATTAAATTTATTAAATTCATGCTTCTACATGTAAGTCTCTGGGCAAATCAATGTGGTTGAATCGATTTGAATCACCAATTTTTGATTTGTTTTATTTGGATCATGATTCGAATTGATTTTGAACATATAAATAGTTTAATTTGACATGGTTCAAATCTAATTCAAATATATACCATATGAAATAATTTGAATTTTAAAAGAGCTGCCTTTGGAAATAAATGGTTTTGAAAGCCAAAAAAATATTTACCTCATGCAATAATTGCATTTGGCTTTTCCATCTACAACTGTGAAATGGTTCCACACTTCACTTCTTGTCCTTCTTTGGACACATTGCACTGTGTCTGTTTAAGAAGTAATTGAAGAGACACAATACAATTATCATCATCATTGT
Organism: Entrophospora sp. SA101; assembly: GCA_958430865.1. Classification (NCBI taxonomy): domain Eukaryota; kingdom Fungi; phylum Glomeromycota; class Glomeromycetes; order Entrophosporales; family Entrophosporaceae; genus Entrophospora; species Entrophospora sp. SA101. The sequence goes on along the minus strand of CAUDNR010004478.1, from coordinate 116,095 downwards.
TATATTTATTATTTAAATTTAAAACAATGATGTGCAATTGTAAATTATATTACTTTTTTTGTTATTAATATTAATATGTAAGATTCTATTTGCAACATTTCTTAATTGCAAATATGTAATGTGGCACAGTAATACGAATTTATTTCGCGTAACGCGTTAAATTAAAACGAAACGTTACTATGCAACTTTACTAATTATTATATTATTGTTATATTACTTATATTATTATTTATATTACTTATATTATTAATTATATTACTTATATGGGGCATGAACAGCAAAAAAAGCCGAATTTTGGTTCCTGGTAATTTTTGGGATAATAATTCAATAATATATAAATTGAGGCGAACAATCTTTTTGGCTTAGAAGTATACCCACACTTGCATAATAAAATCATGACATATTCAAGAAAATTGTTTTATATGACATATTAAATCTTAGGAAGATCTGCAATTTTGTACCCCTTTTTCTCAAAAACATGTTTTATAAAAATTCGGCCTTTTTTGCAGTCCACGCCCCATATTACTTATATTATTATTACTTATATTATTATTTATATTATTTTCTTTATGTATATGAGTTACAAATTAAGTGCTGCAGCTTTTGGTAAGTTCTAAAATATTATTATTATGATTGATAATAATTTATTTATTTAATTGTAATATTATATTATGCATTTTTGTATAAAAAGATAAGCTTTCCATAATTAATAAAGATAACTTGTATTTTTAATAATAATTAAAACAATTAGTATTTTAATGTAAGGAAAAAGGGTTTCCTTACAATCTTGGTATTTCTTTACTTCAATTATTTGCTGAATATTTAATAAAAATGAAAATGTCATCAATTGATCAATAAAACAAAAAAAGAAAAATTTTGACTTGGGTTGAGAAAAAACAGCTTTGTGAATTTCATGAAAGGAATTCATCAATCACATATAAGGAACTTAGGTGGAAATTTAAAGTTGCAGGAAATACAGTTTGTAATGTAATTTGAATGGCCAGTTTTTCATCATAAATGTTTGAACCATCAGTTTTTTGACATAATTATTAATTCTTTTAATCATTCATCTCAGCTTATGTTTTCTTTATAACTTGATGTATAATTAATTATTTTAATCAGTCATTTATAATTTGTATTTAATATTAAATTGCATAACATGTTGGGTTGTATGATAGACTATGTAGATCAAAACTAATTGACATCATAAAATTTACTAATTAACTTTTTTTCAAGTAATAAGGCTCTAGAAGTAAAGCAAAAATTAATAAACAAAATCAATTCATTACCAGAAAAACAAATCTTTACATGTTCTAAATTGCTCGAAATTATGGTTTATCCTGATGGTATTAATAAGGGTGAAATTATTTCATCATACCTACAAAAAAAAGGCACTAAAATTATTAAAGAGTGAAAATGAAAAGTTGGCTAAGAAAATTGAATCAACCACTTTGAAGAAGAGAACTCTGGCCATCAAACTAAAAAAACAAGAACAAAATAGAGATATTTATATTTCATGAATGAGATCATTAGTTTCGAAAAGAAAAAATGTATCAGAAGGAGAGATCCAAAAAAATATAACAAAAAAGATTAAAGAGAATAAACATACCTATACGCCTGAGTTTACTGCTCTGATATCCCAAATTAGCAATATAGGTCAAATGTCATTATCTTCAACAACCCAGTGCACAAGAGAAGTCTTTACCTTTCTGACTGGTCATTCCCCCGATACTTGGGTTTCAAAAAGTACTTTATCTCGATGGAATAAAGAAGTGGCAGAACTTGCAATTATTGAAAATCTTCCAAATTCCACTTCTACATTTGTTTCATATGGAATCCTAGCAGATGAAAGCACAAGAGGAGATAAAAAAATCTTCTTAGTATGTGTTGCACATTGGAATACAATCAAAGAGGAACCTATTATCACAATCCTAAGTATGAAAGACTTGGATTGTTGCACCTCAACCAATGTATCTACAACTGTGTTAAAAACCATTAGATCGTTTAACTTAAATCCCTTACATTGTCTATATTGGCTCACTGATAACA
>CAUDNR010004478.1:98670-114036 GCA_958430865.1 Entrophospora sp. SA101 | reverse complement strand
TCAAATGATATGATTAATTCTAGAGTTAATAATGATAATGTTGATAATAATGACCATGACATAGAGATTGATGATGACGAAAGAGATGAATTAGTATTTTCAGATGATGATCCAGAATATTTGATGGAGATTGATACACTAATCAAACGTAAAGATGGAAAAATCCCATTCCTTGACATGACTTTCAATTTTGTACTCAAAAAAAAAAGAAAAAAGCCCGCGATCATTCAAATCGATGACAACAATAATCTAACAACTCCATCATCATCATCATCATCACCACCATCATCATCATCAACATCAAAAACCACTCGTAATGATGAGAATTGTGATCATATCGATCAACTAAATAGCAACATTAAATATACAACTGATGATATCTTTTATGGATCTGATCTTACAGAGGTTGAAGAATCTCCTAAAAAATTAAGAGGAAGAAAGAGATCATTTCCTAAAGATTTCAAAACTTGTGATGATAATAAAGATGACGATAATAACAACAAAGATGATAATAACAATGATGACTATAACGGAGATAATGATGAGAAAAAAAATCAGATTTATAAGAAAAGGAAACTAGATAAACCAGCACCATCATCATCATCACCAATAACAAAACAAAAAAGAAAATATGATAAAAACCCCCCTGATTCCAATGTCACAATCGTCACAACTGCTGCTACAGCTACCACAATACCTTTCCCCACCACGTCAAACATTCCCAACACCACTGCCACTTTTACCTCATCACAATCTGATGGGAAAAAAAATATTTTCAAATGTAGAGTTCCCGGATGTGAAAAAGTATTTAGCTCATCAAGCAACCGTAGTAGACACCGACGTTTAAAGCATCCAGAAGATGATATTGGTGACGATGACAAAGGTAACAACAAAAATGACAACAACAATAACAACAACAACAACAACAATAATGACAGCAACAACAATGACAATAATGACAATAACGACAACAGTAATAATAACTATAATAACTATAATGACAATAACAACAATAAGAACAATAAGAACAATAAGAACAATAAGAGCAAGAACAAAAACAATAAATGTAATGATTGTGGCAAAAATTTTGCCACAGTTAGTACCTTGAACCGCCACAAACGTTTACACAAAGTTTAATTCTTTTTTTTTGATATAATGTTGGGAAATGAAAGATATCAATTGATTTTATTCTTTTTTAAAAAATTGGTGAATTTAATACTTCTTAATGCTATGTATGTATATATATTTACTCTTGTATATATTTTTAATATAAAATAAATTTGGCAATTAAATTTTTTAAAGAAATAAATAATGTTGTTATAAAATGAGAACATTTAGTTTAGATGAAAGAGAGCATGTAATTAAAAAATAATCAAAAACCTTACTTTGTAACTAGAAGCTTCTCATATTAATATATATACATTTTTGTCAGGCTAATAATGTTAACTAGAATCTTTATGGTTTTAATTATGTGTAAGAATTTTAACTGCATTGATAAAAATATGGATACATGATAATAATAAAGAGTTGTTTGTAGAGACCCAGCGAATGACGAACTATGACTTCCAAGCTATTTAATGCAAAGCCCTGGCCTGAATTATCCTTGGTCAAAATCATAGTAGTGGAATTTGATTCAATATTTGTTGAAGACAACCAGTGATTTAAAAAAAAAATATTTAAAATAAGACTTAATGATCTTATTATGATTGCTTTAGGAGAACTCCATACATCAATGAAATCATAAGTTATTATTTTTTAGAATTTTAATTGAAAAGAATAATTTTTTAGTACCAAGTTGCAAAAAATAATTACATCTAATGGACACGTTTTCTTGTGGTCCTCTACCTTTTTGTTTACGCATGTATCAGTCATTTTAAATTTATATATATAAATAATATATATCATTTAATTGAACCTTGATTGACGACTGATTGAGTTTTGTGGATTTCATTCTTTCAATACGGAAGAAGCGAGTGAAATAGAAACGGTTAGATTATCTAATGTAAAAAAAAAATCTAATTGGGTGTTACGATGCAGACGAAATGCAAGAGACATATAAAGTTGTTTACAATTGAGAGACAATTAACTGAGTTGATTGATTTAATTTATTTGATTTCATTAATAATGTGATTGAATAATTTCATAGAACAAACGAATGCACTATTGTTTCCCATGCTAACTATAAATATTATCCAAGATGCTTACACTTTGTTTATTTTGTCATCATAATCGTTAAATGTTTTGTGGTGACAGTGTGAAGATATCAATAATTCAGCCTTTTTCCTTTCAGAGAATAACTAATATACACTCTATGTATATTTTACGTCAACTATTTGCTTATTCTATGTTGACCCGTAGAACATTTATTATTACTACTAATTTTCCTAATGAATGTATAGTGACACATTCTTGAGCAATAATTTGCATTCTAAAATTGTATGAATATAGTTCGTGCTTCCTCCAAATAAAAAAGTTTGTCATGCAGAGTTTAGTTATGTGAAATGGGCCAGACTATAATAATCAAAGCACGCCACATTATATAATTTTTTCTCATCGTTGAGAAAACTAATGGTAAATTAACTATTGTGTACTCTTTTTAACTCCCCTTTCATTTCTTGAATAACCTCTAATTTCTATTATTTAACTTCCTTTTTCACTTGATGCTACTGATATTGCTGTTTTTGCCACCGCTAGTGCTATCAAAAGTCCTAGCATTCTCTACACTTTCGAAATGAATATAAACAATGAGTATAGTAAAGAGAAAAGTTGCCATTATTAATGAGAACGTCTATATGATTCTAAATTCTTCACACTGAAATGACATTACATTGAAAGAGAAACAGAGCGAGTGCCTGATTAATCTAAAAAGAAGTGAATTTCCTTCGTCTAAATAAGAAAGACCAACGATTTCTGAGGCCTTGAATGTGAATGGAAAGAAAAAAGTTTAATCGCTACATACTACTATTTCTTTATACTGTTGATATATTTAAAATTGTAGTCGATATTTTTTAATGAAGTGTCATCATGATTTGTTAATATATATATTCCTTCATTTCTTTTTTACAGACGTTTGGCTTTTTAAGAAAGCTGTTTCTGATTTTACCTGAAAGACATTACATTGGACTAAAAAAAATTTTGATTATCAGTTGATAAAAATTTGAGGACCTCAATTGATAGTAGTACAGATCAAGATTTTTGACCCATTTATATTTATATTTATACAACATATCCGAGGTTATATTCTTTATTATTTATATTCTTTGCTTTTAGATAATCCATTTAATATTAACAGAAATAAGTCAAAGAAACAAAAATTATATAAAGTAGTTTCTTCGGAGGATGAAGAAGAAGATGATTATTATTATGGAAGAAAATCAGATAATAATAATAAAGAAGAAAACGTCAATAGTAAAAATAAAGATAGAAAAATTAAGAAAAAGAATAAATCAAAAGTTGGGTCAACGTCTTCAGCATCTTCAATATCAACAAATAATAGTGACAGTGTAATAATAATAGTTAACAACAATAATAGTATTCACGGAAATGGATTTGAAGCAACGACTCCTTTAGATTTAATTAATGAAAATCAACAAACTAAGGCAAATTTCGTTGAAACAATGAAAATCATTAAAAGACAATCAGCAAGACAGAGTCAATTATTATCAAATTCCATTACTAATGTTACTACATATCATAATAACTATGATAATGATAATGTCAATATTGACGAAGAAGATATATCCACCATTCCACCATCATCATTAACAACTACAACTTCTCCAATCAACACCACTAATACAGTAAAAATAGAGGAAGAATTGTCAAATTTTTCCGATTATTCAATAGAACAAATATTAAAGGATCGATCAATTTATCTAGCATGTAAATTAAAACAAAAATTATCCACAATGTTTGATGGGTGTCAATTAATTTTACCAGAATCAACAAAAATCATTACTACCAATGCAACTTCTTTTTCCTCTTCGAGATCTCAATTTACACAAATCCCTCTGACTGATTTTACTAAAACTTTAGCAGATCGTATTTACACTTATTTATTCTTCACCACATCATCAATCCTATCACCGAATCATCCAGCACGTCTTAAAATTCTATCAATTCTATCCGACCAGTTATCACTCCAAGGCGACGCTCAACTAGCAAACAAATCTTTTGGTGAATTGTCATTTTTCACAATGAGATTCACCCTCGATCATTACTTTAAACATTCAATATTACCATGTCAAAAAACATTAATTGTAGAAAAAGCGAGAAATATTATAGAGAAAAGTGTTGAAAGTGAGAATAAGTTGAGTGAAAGTGAAAGAACTTGTATGTATAGTTTTCATAAATTAATGAGTGGAATCGATTGGGATGATGAAAATATGAAGGTTAACTTAATGTTTGCATAAATAATATTAATACTTTAATAATTTAATTTCTTTTTTTCTTTTCATGTAATTAATGTAATTAATTAATTTCTTTTTTATTATCAATTTGTATTTTATATTTTACTAATTATTGTCATTAATTAATCAAATTTTAATATTAACTAAGTTTTTAAACTTATTCACCCTCATTTCTCCAATAAGCTATAGAAATATTTAGTAACATAAAGTTACTGATCATCTTTTTATCATAATGAAAAACAATATAATGTTATATATTTTAAATAAAATGAACAACTTATTGTTGATAAATCTAAATACTTTATAACAAACAAATGGTTACTAATTGACTTCTGGCCTACATCTAAAATAAAGTGACCTGGGACCAAGTTTGAAAATTATTGGTCAATCACACACATTTATTCAAATTTAGAAACCAATTCCAGAATAATCTATGTTCCTTTGTCAATGTTACAATGCGCCTTTTTAAAAAATTACAATGATTTTCGTTAAACTCGTACATGGGATCTTTTCCAGCAAAAACCGTCTCTGATGTCATTTGACCAAATTAATCTATAACATAAAGATTATAATCAATGTCCTTGTTTGCTTAATAAAAATGGGAAACCATAGATCGGATACCTTTTTAAATAATTTGCACAAGTCTAAAATTGAAAACCACTTTGACTAAACCTGTGTTATTAATTTATAAAACATATTAATATATGTGAATTTCGGAGACAGGCCGTTATACACTATAGGAAATTTAATCAAGTAGACCGTTATAGAGTAGGGTTTTATATAGTAAAAAAACAGGGATCCGATTCTCAGTTCATTATAAGCGCAGACCGTTATAGAGAAGTGTACGTATAATCTTTATTGTTATAATGGCTGACGATCATAGTCTGAAATTATAATTGCTAAATTAGTAAATTTTCGTACCACATCAAATTAAGCTATAGTTAGTTTTACTGTAATTATTTGACATAGGAACAACCTTCTAACTTTCTTATTACTTTGTGATGTTAATGTATATAAAAGATTTTGATTTGCATCAAATCGATGGTGCATGAAAAAATTGTCAAAATATTTAATGCAAATAAATAATATTTTATGTATTCGTATTATTATGTTTATTCATTAAAAATAAAAACCACATTATGAATTGATTACGTGATTATGATTTTCCTATGACGGCCTTTTTTGCCAAAACAGAAGGACCGTTCGTTATAAAGAGAGTATACTGTATAATTAATTAATTTTCTACAACAAAGCAAGAAAAAGAAGAACAATAACATCTCGTTATTTCAACTGTAATAATAACATCATTTTACCTAAATCCTTAAATCTGTTAACCACTATTGTTCAATCACCGACTGAATTTCTTCCGCCCCAAAAAAACTTTTATAACCACCATAATAGAACATAAAAATAGTTCTAATAATTTGTTACCTAATATTTCTTCTCATACAATAGTAGGTAACAGTGGTGGTAGCCGACCAAAATACACCCGATATAGATAAACCGTAGTTAAATCATTAAACAATACTAATGCTAATCCTAATAATAACAATAGCAATGATTCATTTGGAACAACATCTTTAACTACATCACATCCTGATAGTAGATCAAATAGTCCAAGCGTTAATATTGACAATCATAGTAGTAGTATATTGCCCTCTACTTCACATTCACCACGTATACCTGATGATAACAATAGGCTTCCTATACATGATAACGTTTCATCAATCTCATCGCAAAGAACATTACATCTTCGAATACTTGAAGCAGATCAAATACACCAGACATTGATAATAATAATAATTCTTCTAATAACGGTAATGATAATAGTGCACAGCACCTATAATAAGCAAATGATGACTTGCCTGAAGAACCACTTACAAGCAGTAATTTTGTTCACATAGAAATTACGGCAGAGATTAATTTTCCAAGTGCAAACATTAAAGAAACAATTGTTGGAGTATTTCATATTTTTAATCTTAAGGATAGTCTAGTAGCTTCAGTTGCCGCATTTAGACGATTGGGAATGGCAACAACAGCAGCAATCAAATTAGATGAAAAAGTTTTTTCAGTCAGGTGATCATCAGGATACTTGAAAGCCAAAAATGCAGTAAGGGTAGATGTTGGTATGTATATGCAAACGTTTGATTTAGAGGATGCGGTCTGAATGAAAATTCAAGGAATTGCAGTAGAGAATACATTCCAGTGCGCTTCCACAAAAAAAAAAAGGTTGCCAAGAAAAGAGTTGAAATTTGAAGTTGAAGGAACAGAGTTAAAAATTCCAACCAGAATAGAAAGACAGAGAACAATAGGAATAAAATCAAAAGAATCAATTGTAAAATGTGAAGCTATATTTAGACCTGAAGGCAAATTTGTTTTGTCAATCGCTATGAATACTGTAATAGTAAAAGCTATGGTTTGCAATAATTCTTGTACATTTCCAATCAAAAACATCTGGAGAAGCTAAAGGTATAGTAACAGTATAATTATTTGGAAGTGCTGAGGTTAAGGTTGGATGTTATTGCAAAAGGAGTCAGAGAGAGTTCTTCTCCATCAGCAACAACAAACATCACCATCATCACTAACACCATTACCAACATCGCCATCACCATTACAATTATTGTCACCTTCATCACCATCACTACTGTCATCATTGCCACGTTTGCCTTCACCAAATTAAGTTTTTTCTTTGACATTTATTGGTTTGATTTATTTATTTATTTTGTGTATATATTATATGTATATCTTTATATTCCATTTCTTGTGTCACAGTAAAGCTTATTTATCTTGATTTTACGCGCCTTGTTTTATATTAATATAACGATCGACCATAATCATAATCTTTAATTAAGATATATTTTAAATGTAACTAACTTAATGATCCATCATCATTTTATCAATAGTATGGATCAAAAGCAAAATTAAATTATTATTTCCTCACTAATAACCAGGCATACCAGGTACAAAGTCAGGTCCCAAAACCGTTGAAATCTTGGAAATTAATTCATAACCTGAAAATGGAGGCGTTTCCAATTTGGCCATTATAATACCAATGCTATAAACATCACTTGCCGATGTGTGATTCTTGTTGAACAATGCAATGTAAGGAAGTCTCTGCAAATTGCTGATTGTTTTTTTCTTTCAATACAAAAATCAGCAATATATGGTTTAGCCACATCGCCTTTATAAGCATCTATTTGAAACATACTATAGCTACAAATATTGAGAGTATATTGAAGATTCATTATGATCTAATTTAGAAATTAAATTATATTGATCAACCCCATTGTGATTTAACCTGGTAAAGTGAGAAAAGAAGGAAGGAGAGAAAGAAAGAAAATAAATTTTTATTTTTTACCGATTCAATTAATTCTAACAAGTTTCCCACAACCTTTAATTTGATTCTTATTTTCGTTATGCGTGTGTGTGTGTATTCATTCGATCAATCCATCCAAACCGCCGTATATACAACACCATAATCAACTTTGCTGATATTTTCTAGGACTAAAAATAAATAACTAAATTATGCTGCCCAATCGTGTTTCTGACATGTGACCTAGCCTCTTTCGTTATAACCCCATATTTAATTTTAAAAGAAAAAGATTAACGTCACATTTTGACCAAGTGAAAGAACAATCAATCAACCGTTTAATTAAAACTTTATATTTCAGTTTTTGTTTATAAGTGTAGAGTTTCTATTCGTAACACAAATCATTATTCGAATTCTTCGTTTTTTCGTTTTATTCATTTTATTCAAATTATTCGCTGTTTTATTCAAATTATTCGAATTACTCGTTTTGTTTGCTTTATTCGTTTTATTTATTCTAATTTACTCGTTTTATTCATTTTATTCGAATTATTTTGCTGTTTTATTCGTTTTATTCTAATTACTCGTTTTATTCATTTCATTCACTATTCATTTATCAATTATTCGTTCATTTAAATAAAAATTATTATTGTACATGACTTTTATATTCATGATTAAGTCATTATTATTGTTACGAAGAAGATAATCATTGCTAGAGATGGGAAATTTGCGCATTTTATGCAGTACACTTGTTTAGGTTCCATTGATTTTTTTATATCTAAAAAAAAAATCCAAAAATAAATATTTACAATATTATCATGACTACTATTGTTTCACCGTCAGCACTATCATTTTCGCCATGTGGTACTTTTTGGACATTTTAGTTTGTAATTAAAATAAATATACACCAGTTTAAACACATTCAAGTGTGAATTTGTTTCTCTTTTTATCATGTATAAAAGAAAAGTAGACCAATTTCTTTTTAGAAGCAAGCTGATGAAATAGGCGCTGAAATTATTAATTCTATTCAGTTTAACAAAATGAGGCCAAAATTTCGATTCTGCCATTTCTTAAAAATGCAATAACTTGTAAAAATTTAAGAATTATTGAATGATTTGTCACATCTCTGATTTGGTTCATGTAGAATTTGTTTAAAAAAAGGAAGTTTCAAATGATTCAAAAAAAATGGTGTTTGCTTATTTTGAACATGTTAAAAAAAATTACCGTGTATATAGCATTCATATTGTGTAATCGAATATAGTCAAATGATCAACATCGCTATTAATCTTCATAACTATCTATATACATTCATTTGATAAATCTATCCAATTCTTGAAATACACTTTACTTTAGGTGGTGGTGATAAAATGGAGTTTTTTGTAATCGGAATTAGGACACACCAAGGTACATATATTAGTATGGATTCGTTTACATTCGGAGCATAAAATTCATTAATTGAATTCCTGTGTAGAAGAAAAGATGCTTGTCATTTTTGTTTGATTAAATATAATCGAGGAGGAGGGAAAAGAGTGTGATATAAATTATGAGAAAAAAAATCTCGGCAGATTCTTGGCGTTGATGTGATTTGATATTTGATTATATCACCTTTATATTGTTCTAACGCGATAGATAATTTTAAAATCAACCTTTATTTTTTGAAAGTAAACTCCGAAAAATTATTCTAATCTTGCATGAGAATTCTAAATATATCGAATTTTTTTAAAAATATATTACATATTTCAATTTATATCATCAGTTTTTTAACACAATTATATAAATCACCAGTCCTTTAAATCATCAGTTTTTTTAACACAATTATTTAAATCACCAGTTCTTTAAATCATCCATTCATTTTTTAACAAAATCATTTAAATCACCAGTTCTTTAAATCATCTGTTATCCATTTTTAAAATCGTCAGTTTTTTCTTGAAAAAAATGAATCCAAATTTCTAAATTAATAAAATTGTTGCATCGAATGATTATTATTATGCAATTATTATTATTATGTACAAATTACTTCCTATTTTTCTAAATTTTCTCAAAAGGACAGGCAGGTACAGGGATCGGCATATTTGCCTGTCCCCTGTCTTTTCCAGATTTGATAGATGAATATTGAAAAGCACAGGGGACAGGCAAAATTTGCAGATCCCTGTACCCTGTGCTTTTCATCGGGCCGGTACATATGATATCCTTTTTTTGAATTGATTATGATAAATATTGTCATTTTCCTTGAAAATCCTCTGAAATAATGCAATTAGAACAAGACACATTAAAACCCAAATAATAAATAAATAACAATACATACTTCTATTAATAATAACATCTTGCAAGTATCTTCCAACTTAAACCAATCATCTTCAAACTTCCAAGGTATTTCTAGTTTGTAAATTTTTTCAACAAGATATTTATCTTTTCCAGCTAAACATACCCTCCATAGTTCACCTTGTTTCCCTAGTTTATTATTAAAAAGTCAGCACTGAGGATGAAAAAAAAAGGCAATAAAGTTTTGAAAAAAAACTTAACTGTGCACAATATATATCAATATGGTATATTTTCTGGAAAATTTTATGTCTCCTTTATTATCCCAAAATTTATTACAAAGGGTATCTATTGCATTGTGGAATGATTTTTGTAGGTCACTAAAAATTTTGAGACACAGTTTATTAGAAAGTAATTTAGATATTTACGAAAGTCAATTTCTCTTCTCAATGCACCTATGATATTTCAGATGATCATATTTTTTCAGAGGACATATGTTCTCAAAAATTAACCTTTCTATAGTACAGAAAGCACACCATCACATTTTCTGCTGGCTTTCTTATTAGATCCATATACAAGTTGCCTTCTCCATTTCGATGATGGGTGCACCATTTCACACCATGAGCTTGTGAACAGATCAGGTTCATTTCCTTTTAACAATTCAAAGTCTGGTGCAATCCATGTTGCTGTGTATGTCGCCTCATTCATAATTTTATTAAACTCTGATTTCCATTTATAGGCCCTAAGAATTTGGAATTGTATTTAGTAAACTAGATGAGAATTAATCAAGGATCAAATGGTAATATTACCATGTGTCCAGAATTCTTTTTATAAATTCAGTGCTCTTTGGGTCTAAGTCAACTTTTTTTTCTTGAATAGATTTTATAGTATCATCCACATTATGCTGGTAATAAAAGATTATAATGAAAAAAAAAAATGTTATTATTGTTATGCAATTCCAGTGACATCATTGTTGGCACAAGTTCCTCAAATACATCTAGTACATAATTATCAATTGCATCCTTTTCTTTGTCTGAGATATCAGGGACTCAATTTTCAAGAGCCCATTTTTTCAGTTCACTGTAGTCAAAATTTCCAGATATCTTACTGTGTTGACTTACTCCACTGTGATCAGAAATGTTTATGATGTCGGCCATGCAATAACTAAAATATAATTCAATATATAATTCAATATAGATCCAAAGAAAAGCATAATTTACAATAAGAATCAGGGAATAACCATTTGTCAAATTCATCATCATCAGTTGTATTGCTCTCACTTTCACTTTCACTTTCACTCTCATTTTTGTCTTCTAATTTGTCAAATTCATCATCAGTTGTATTGCTCTCGCTTTCACTTTTGCTTTCACTTTCACTCTCATTTTCACCCTCTATATTGTCCTCTGTTGGATTCCTTATGAGAAAAATAGCCAATAAAAATATAAGTAATTATAAACTAGAGTAGCAGAAACAGTTTGAACAATCACTACCTTTAAACATAACCTACCCTTTTGTTTCAATTGCTTCTTTTTCTTTTTTTCTTCTCTTTGCTTTTCCCTGATCTCTGTTTGACATTTTGAAAAAATTTTTGTATTATGGGGGGAGCATAGATAAAAATCCTTTTATAGATAACCAGAGTGATGGCAAGTGGTGGGCGATAACCACTACCACCATCCTTAAAACACTTACCCTCTTTCAAGTATATTATTTTCCTTACTTCTACATTTAAGATCTTTTTTTGTCATTTTGAGTAAAAAAAAGAATCACGTTAAAAAAATAAACGTAAAAAATTATTATTATTATTATTGGTACTTGATGTTGTACAAAAAAAAATTTTAATTTTTTTTTTTTGGAAAAACAATTTATTTTTTGGCAGAGTCCAAGGAGGACCCCGGAAACTACATAGATAGGTTACATTATTTTTGGGTAAATCAATATGTAAAAAAATCGAAAGGTCAGAGAAAATTCTGGGTAAATTAATATATATGGTTTAAAGGGTCATGACTTTTGTAGGGCAAAGAAAAAAATAATTATGCTAGAAAATGGGTAAAATTAAATATAAATATTTCAAATATTTTTATGTTGGTTCCATTTGGGTAAATTATTTAGGGGATAAATTTTAAAATTACACAAATTTTTTTAAAAAAAAAAAGTTAATATTAACAGGGTTGTGAAATTTCGCTGTACGAGAAGAATCTTCGTACGTACGTACATACGTACATACGTACGACTGACTTCGTACCATTGAGTTCGTACAGTTTTGTTGCGGCCGTACACCTGTACGAGGAAATTTTACATATGTACGTACGTACGAATGTACGAATGTACGATTTATCAGAAACGATTATTTTCTGCAGTGATAAAATATCACACCGTAAAATCTTATAACAATATCATTACAATTAACGGATTACTATTACCAGATGTTGTAACACTTGATTATCAAACTGATTGTTGTATTCTGTGGTACGTTATTATTATTATTATAGTAATAGTATAAGTATATTCCATGATTTTTATATATTTTTTTTTAAGAGTATATAATGAATAATAAAAAAATTACACATTCATTAATTGTTATCAATTGTTGAAAACATAACCATATCTTTCAAGTGTATACAGTCATTAATTCCACAATTCTTTTATTCCAATGGTTAAAGCTTTGAAAAATTACATTGTTGAAACAAAACAAAAAAGTGGTTCTAGTAACAAATTATGTTACTGCAAAGCTTGCTTTATTAAACTTGGTGAAAACAGCAATGAATTAAAAACAATAGTAGATAAAACTGAACGTATAATTCAACATTTTAATGATTGTCAAAATTTTCAATCTTTCAAGTGTATACAGTCATTAATTCCACAATTCTTTTATTCCAATGGTTAAAGCTTTGAAAAATTACATTGTTGAAACAAAACAAAAAAGTGGTTCTAGTAACAAATTATGTTACTGCAAAGCTTGCTTTATTAAACTTGGTGAAAACAGCAATGAATTAAAAACAATAGTAGATAAAACTGAACGTATAATTCAACATTTTAATGATTGTCAAAATTTTCATGTTGTGTATAGCCAAGAAGAAAAACTTAAAATACTAGCTCTTGGTAATAGTAATAATAATGATAATAATAACAATACAATAAAAAGAAAAAGTAAATTAATTTATTTAATTAATAATTTAATTAATTAATAATTTATTTTATCTAATTAATAATTTATTTAATTAATAATTTATTAATTAACAATTTATTTATTATTACATGAATTAATTTCTTTTCTATTAGGATCAAATTCTACTTCGTCTCAATCATCTAATTATGGTCCTTTAGATAATTTTGTTGCCAGACCTTTATCTAAAGCAGATAATGAAGTTTTTCATAAACTTATATTAAAAGCCACTATTTCTTGTGGTTTTCCATTATCTTGGGTGAATAATCAAGAAACAACAGAATTATTTAAATTTCTCAACCCACATATCAAACTACCAGATAGAAAAACCCTTTCCACTAAACTATTGAATGATGCAGTTAAAGAATATGATAATGTCATGTTAGAAAAATTAAGATTAGATCAAATAGGTGTCACACTTATGTTTGATGGATGGACGAATGTTAGGCAACAAGAATTAATGGGATGTGTTCTTTTGATGTCAGATGGAGAACCATGTGTATGGCAAGCTATGGATATTAGTAGTGAACGTGATACAATGTTTGAAGTTATGACTAAAACTGAAGAATTAATTTCCAAATTAATCGATATGAAAATAACATTGTTATCAATAGTAACTGATAGTGCACCTTCCTATAATGCATCAAGGCAAGTGCATATTAATTTTTTCTCATTGCCTCAAACTATCATTGAATATTTTATTGATTTATAATATAAATCTTTAATTATTAGGGCAAGATTACGACTTAAACATAGAAATATTGTTTTTTTACCATGTTTTGCCCATCAGGTGAATTTGTGTGTAGGGGAAATTTTTAAAATTTCATCTGAGTTCAAAAATACATCAGGCAATGCCTTAAAAGTGTCAGCCTATTTTAAAGATGCTAGACATAAATATTTCATTGGCCAACTTCGTGATATTCAAAAAGAACTTTATAGCAAATATATTCAACTTGCACTTCCATGTAATACCAGGTGGAACAGTCAACATAATTGCTTTAAAAGTTTAATTGCTACTAAAAATGCTTTACGTGTAAGTTATTCTATTTATTTTTACAATCTTTCAAAATAGTAGTTTTGATTCAAATAAAATAATTGACAATTATTTTTTACATAGTCTTTGGCAATAAAATTTGATCCTTCTTCATCAACGAATACATTGAAAATTTCACATGAAATGTATTGTATTATAATGAATGAATCTTTTTGGGATGAACTTTTAAAATTGGATCAAATTTTGATTCCTTATTGCAATATTTTGAATAAACTACAAAGTGACAAGGCAAGATTATATGAAGTTTTACATTGTTATGCATATTTGTATCAATTTTGGAAAAGTTATTCTGATGAACTCTTGGCCAGTAGAATATTATCAAGATTGGAAAATAGATGGAGTTTATGGGAACAACCTCTTCTCATTCTTTCTTGGCTTCTTCATCCTGTTTACAAATCAAACTATTTCACTTCTGCTTCTATATCAAAAATAAGTTATTTACACATGGGGAAGTGGCTTGTTTATTATTATAAAGCATGGACTGAAAAAGAACCTAAAACTATTCTTAATGAATTTTATGATTTTTCACAAGGAAGAAAATATCCTTTTGATAATGCCTCCATTGATCAGTTTGAAAATAATATTCACAAATATTGGTGCTGGGTTCAGGATGCCTATCCAGAAATTGGAATTGTTGCAGCACGTATTTTTGGTATTTGTATTAATGCAGCTTCAGTAGAACGACTGTGGAGTAGTATGGGATTTTTTCATTCAAAAAATCGAAATAGATTGGAGGTAAAAATATAGTTTTATTTACATTAATATAGTAAATTATTTTCTTTTTAAAATTTGACTATTTCTTTTACTATATGTAGTTCACTAGAGTCTTAGAAATGGCAAAATTGAAGGCTGGCATTACATATAATCGACTTCTTCAACAAGAACTTTCTTTATCAAATAAAGAAATAAATTTAGAAGAACAGAATAGCATTGAAAGAGAAATGATATTGGAAGCCGAATCTTCAAATGTAAATACTAACTTAAATGAAGAAAGTTATTTGGGTGAACAAAATGATGAACAGGATAATAATAGTTTAGAAGCAGATGTAATTGCACAGTTTAATAATAATTTGGGTGAGTGGATAGAAATTCTTCAAGAAGAAGAGAGAAATAAACGGTCAAGAATATGAAAAAATTTCAATTAAACATGCAATTAAATTTACAACAAAAGTTT
>CAUDNR010004478.1:65912-98660 GCA_958430865.1 Entrophospora sp. SA101 | reverse complement strand
AAACTAGTTTTGATTTTTGACTATTGACTTTTGATTTAGTTTTGACATATAACTTTTAATTTTAGTTTTGACTTTCATCTCTTCAAAATAGTTTTGACGACCAACACTAACTGCTACTAATAATAATAAAATCGTCTTTCTTTTCATTTTCATTTTCAACCTAAGGCCTCAATTTTATCTAATAAAGTTTTTTAATGGATTTTTTCAATGTCTATAGAAACTCGCTAGTGTTGCCAGACTAAGTCCAATTTCTTCAGATAAGAGATTATACATTTTTGTGAGAAATTGTTTCTCTTTTTTTTTTCTCCTTTCATTAAATAAGCAGTAAATTCAGTATAAAGTGTTTCGGTTTCTACAGAGTATTCAGTTTGATTTGTTTGTGCAATTTCAGCTAACATCTATAATGTAAATATTGCATTTTTTTTTTTTAATCAAAACAAAATTGTATTTAATGGTGATTATTAGAAGGATTTTGTGAGAGTTTTCTTTATTAAATCACTTGGTATATTTTCAGAAGTTTGATTTATTTCTCATGATTATTTCTCACTTGGAAATTATTCCAATGTAGTTTGCTAGAGAAAATAATTAATTTATTGATCTTTTGGACATAATTATAATGTTAATAAGAATTTAATGTTCTCCAACATCATCTAATGTCCATTAATTAATGATTAACATAAATAAATGCGTAACTCTCTATTGTGAACATAAACCATTAATTTAATTAACATGTCTTGTAATATTCGATTTATAATGAAATGAAAATAATAAAAATAAAAACAAATGAATATAGTTCTTCTATATATCACTTAAGGTACTGTTAAATTATAATTACAATGCAATTGTGATAATAATGACTAAATTTTGATCCCTGAAATTCTTGGTAATACCAATGTTCACTTTTTCTGGTTTTGTTGCAGTATGCTCCAAATGTTAGCGGGCCAATTTTTAAAACAATTTTAAGTAAGTTTATTATAAATTGTGTATTTTTTAATTAAACACATAATTTTAATATTAATTTATTTATGTGATTTTTAAAAGGTATTTATATACTTGTAATATTGGTTTAAGTAATCATGCTGGAATCAATATATTGGAATTGTTAAATGTAGCTGAAGAGTTTCATCTAAAGTCATTTTACGAATATATAAAAGATCACTTTATTAAAAATATTGATGAATACATAGGAAAAAATCCAATTAAAATATTACAATTAATATATAGTAATGAGAAGCTTGGTGAATTGAAAAATAAATGTTTAGAAAAAGTTAGCAATAGAGGTGATGAATTGTTTGAGTCAGGTATATTTAATACATTGGAAAAACAAATCATATTGGCAGTTCTTGAAAGAGATGGTCTATGTGTCAATGAAATAGTTGTATGGAGA
Source organism: Entrophospora sp. SA101 (assembly GCA_958430865.1). Taxonomy (NCBI): domain Eukaryota; kingdom Fungi; phylum Glomeromycota; class Glomeromycetes; order Entrophosporales; family Entrophosporaceae; genus Entrophospora; species Entrophospora sp. SA101. The sequence goes on along the minus strand of CAUDNR010004478.1, from coordinate 97,273 downwards.
AAAATTCTTGAGTGGGGGATTAACAAAGCATCCAGAAATTATTGACAACAATGTCATCACAAATTTTGTTGATTTAGAAAAAACAATTAGAGAATTTCTTCCTTTAATTAGATTCCAGGACATCACTAATAAAGATTTTAGTTATGAAATTTTCCCATATCAAAAGCTTTTTCCTGAAGCTTTCTGGAATAATATCTTACTTTATTATATATTTCCTGGAGATCAATCAAATTTACGTTTACTACCATCAAGAAATCAAATATTTAAATTATTTGCAAGTTGGATTGATGTTAAATATAAATTTAAACCTTTATATTGAAGTAGTAATGATGGTTAAATGCAAATATATTTCATCAAAAATGTGATAATATCGGCAATACTCTTGTGGTAGCTACAATAAATGATTCTGATCAAATTGTTGAAGGTTATAATCCATTTGATTGGAGTGGAGATGATTATAAAAGTACAAAGGAAAGCTTTATTTTTAACATTAGCAATAGAAATGACATTAGTACTGCAAAATATAGTAATCCTAATACTAATTCAAATAGCTATTCTAATAATAATGCAATTTATTGTAATCCTTATTATTTGCCTACTTTTGGCTGTGGTTATGATATTCATTTTAATCCTAATACTAATCCAAATAGCTATTCTAATAATAATGCAATCTATTGTACTCCTTCTTATGATATTCACTTTAATATAAATGGTGATATTTGTAGTTCGCCAAGTTCTTATAGCATCGATGTAGTAAATGGCAGTAAATTTGATGTACTACAAGTTTTCCAAATAATTAATAAAGACTAAAACAAATTATTGCTTATTATTATTATTATTAAAACATATAAAAAAAGAAAAAGTTGACATGTTATGGTGCCTTACTAATTGTCATAATTTCTGTGTAGATTTGTTATATTTTGCGTAATATTTCTCCTTTTTTTTTTTTATGTTTCCCTAATCTAACAACTTTACCCAATTTTGAAAGAGGATTCGTTTCATTCATTCATATTTAGTTCAGTTCAGTTACAGTATGAAACAAAATGAATCTATATGTCCTGTTTCTCATCTTTGGTAAACTGAATTTTTGGGGAAGGATGAGATCAAAATCAAATGGTAAAACTTTGTGATGTGCTGACTTGAAATGATTTGCAAATTGATTTTGAAATTTGTTAATTAATAAAATTGAAATTTGAACAGAAATATTTTCGTTTTCCAAAAAAATGATAAATGGTTGTGGTTATTTTACGTCATTGTACTGTGAATCCCAATTGTTATCTGCTTGTCATGATTGTGAAACTGAAAAACTTATCTGTTTTGGTTCAAAATGCCAGGGTTGAGCGAAACAGATATTTGACTGAAAGGAAATTGTGTTTCGCTTTATATGTTTTTTGCGTGGTGTCGATTGCCGTCTACTGTTAGGTCTTCGACTTGCTCCGACGTTTCAGACCGTTTAAAATGACCAAAAACTGATGATCTTGTCTTGAAACATTTGCAAGTAGCTTTTCAATGGAGAAATTTTTTCTCCTTGAATTATGTGAGTATTCCAACCAAACCACTTATTTTTGCCAGGATTTTTTTTTTTGTAGTAATATTTGCTGAATCAGAGTCGGGCTCAATTAAATGATGTTTCGATCAAAAACAAAAGGAACAAATAACAATGTTACTGTGTGAGAATTTTTTTATTTTTTATTTTTTATTTTTTATTACTTATTTTTATACTTATTAATACTAGTTTTACAGTATTTGTAATAGTTAGTTACACGATCCCAGAGGCTTGTGACTTGAAACAATTCAAGTCCAATTGAAATTAATAAAAAGCCAGTTTCATTCTTTAATGCTAATGATTGAATCAAGCAAAAATCAAATTTTTTAATTTCGTTATTCGCAATTTATTCTGTGACCAATCAGATAATCGGATTAGTTTCGCCATTTCGGATCTATTTCGCCATTAAATATTAACTATAATTTTCTAAATTTGATTGATCTGCGAATTTCTTAAAAAATGACAAATGATAAACAAGTTGAATCAACTCAAAAAAAAACATATGGTAAAAGAAAATTCGTTGAATGGAGTGAAGAAGAAGATTTGAAGTTGACTGGATGCTTTGAAAAGTATAAACTTTTAATTCTTAACTCTTCAAATATTACTTTATTATAATATTCTTTTATAACCTTTTTCTCTTTTAAAAAGATATGGCAGTGACTGGAGAAAGATAAAAGATGAACTTGGTTGTAATAGAAGCCTTGAACAAATTAGAAAACGTGCTCGCCATTTAAATTTAAATAAACCAAAAAGAGCAAGAAAAACAGTAAATAATAATACTTCTAGTAATAAAACACCTAATAAAAAAACAAAAACAAAAGCCACAACACCTAATACTACTACACCAACTAAAGCTAGATCACGATTAATTCCAATTTTACCAGCTGGTTCTGCACCACCACCACCACCACCACTATTACCATTGTCAATTCCTAATAATCGTCAGTTTTCTTCAACTTCACATTCATCTTCAAATATTAATTTACTATCTGATGGACTTGATGATAACACTACAAGTAAGTAATTTATGGATTTTGATTTTTTTGGTATTTGATGTAATGATAATATTATTATTATATTCATCATTATGATTAATTAGTGCCTGAAAATCAATCAACAAATTCTGAAATTAAACTGAAAAATTTTAATATTGGTATATTTAACTTTTTAATTACTGATTAATTTGATTAATTCATTAATATTAAACTAATTATTTTCAAAAAATTTGAGTTGTTTTTAGAAACTCTTGAAAAAAATGTTTTATTATTAAACCGTGTAGAAATTACAGCAAAAAATGATCCAGAGTTGAATAAAATTATTGTTGTAAGAATTTTTTAATGCATTACATAATATTATGTTTATTTATTATTTATAATTAATTATATTTTTTTTCTTCTAGGCCTTTGATTTATCTCCAGGTAAAATAAAAATAACAATGTTATATTTTTATAATAGTAATAATAAAATTAATAATTAATATTATTTATTTATACTATTAGATGAAGCTAATAAAATAGGACCAGATTATCGTTCTGTTTATACTTATTTATCATGGTCATTGAAATATAATAGTAGGGATTTGATTGATGAAAGGATGGACATTGGCGAGAAACCCGAATTAACTAGTAAAGGTTTAATTATTTAATCTCAATAAATTTATTTATCCATTTGCTACTTAAAGGGCATTTACTAATGCTTTTTTTTTGTTTTTTTACTCATAATAAAGGCAAGGTTATACTAAAGAGTTTTATCGATCATTTAATAAACAATACAAATGAATTGTTTACACAAAGACAAAGAAAATTTATTATGCAGAAATTATACTTGCTTAAACAAGCACTTACACCAGGTGGAAACGAAAAAATCACTATAGGATCATCAACTCCAAGTAATCCATTATCAATACCATCTGATTTACTTAAATCCGTTACCACCTCCCTGAACAACAACAACAACAACAACAACAACAACAACGACGACAATAACAACAACAACAATAATAACAATTAAAGATGAGAGAGCAAGGGGTATGATTTTTTTCCTGTGACATGAGGTAAAATATTTTTGTGCTCAAACCTAATTTTGCATCTTGTTTTGCAAAAGTGTAAGATTTTACAATAAACGTTTATTATCTTATAACACATAAAAATATAATAGGCATAAAAATAAAAAGGTGAATAAATAAACTTAAAAAAAGTAAGGGTTAATTAATTTGAATTAAAATGCATCATAGTTAAATATCTTGAGACAGATTTTGCCGATTAGTATCAAGATGGTAAAAAGAAAAACCTCTTTCAACTGTACAACTGGAAATTGGTAACCAAATATAATCTAGACAAAATTGATTTTATCTAGCCATCGTATTTGAGAATGTTGTATGCGAAATTGAAACTGTGAAATTTTGGAATATGAAATCCTGATTGGTAATTTGAATTTCGAATGGTCAAATTTCATTTTCACGGATAAATGTAAACAAACTGTGGCGGTGAAAGATCACTACTTTATTAACTGACATAAAAAATAAAATAATTATTAGGTTTATAAATATTAGACACCCACATTATTGTAAAATTGCTTATCGAACAAAGAATTGAATGTTTTTTCTATTTCAATGAAATTTTAAAGAGCGTAAATTGGTAAAGGATTCCCTCGGAAGGCATCATGAAAATTAAAGATATAGGAGAATTGGTTGATGAGTATCCAGTTTGTTGGAATAAAAAAGAAATGATGGGTAATAGATAAAATTTTTATTTTAAAATTGACAAATATCAGATATTTCATGAAAATTTACAATTGTTATTTTAGCTTTGATTCATATAAAAGTGTTCATTTGAACCAATTTACAACTTTTTGGCATAACCCATACCAAATCCATATTTTTGTTTGGGACCTTGCAATTACACAATGTCGGTAATTCCTGAAATGATGATAGTGGTTCCGATACAGTTCACTCTCTTTATAACGAACCCTCTGTCCCTATATGTAATTTCTCTGCTTTTGGTCGTTATAGAGAGAGTTTATTAAGATGGTCGTTGTAGAGAGAGGAATTAATTATAAAAAATTGAAACGGAGACAAAAGGGAAGTTCGTTATAGAGAAATTTTACTTAGTGGTCGTTATAGAGAGAGCAGACTGTATATATTTCTAATTTGGTATGATCTTTCTTGTTAATTAAGATTATTGTGTAACTGTAACAACAAAAAATTTTTTTTATTTATTATATACAAACAAAATGTCAACTTACTTTTCATCATTGGAAAATTTAAACTTATTATTTAACAACCTTATCAATTCCAACGACAATGCCCTTCCATTAAAATATGTTGGGAAACTTGTAAAAGATTTAACAAAGTTATTGAATGAGTCTGATTTTTGTGATGTAGAAATTAGTGTTGGAGTAGATGAGGATGTTAAGATTTTTAAAGCTCATTCTAGTATTTTAAAAGCAAGGTCTCCATATTTTGAAGCTGCTTTATCAAGCAATTGGATAAAACAATCTGATGATGGTATTATGTTATTTAAAAAAAAAAACATTTCTCCAAATATATTTGAGGTTCTTTTAACGTAAGATTATTCAATTTTTATTAATAATTAAATGATTATAATATATAACTTAAATTACTTTATTTTATTTTATAGATATATTTATAATGGAACTCTTAATATAGATAATCTGGATGGAAATGAAATTTTTGAACTTCTTGAAGCATGTGATGAATTAAACTTTAATGAATTAATTAATGATTTACAAGACTATTTGATTAACAAAGAAAAAAAATGGATTCAACTGAATTTAATTTATGCCCATAAAATTTCATCACGTCATCAATCATTCAAATTGCTTCAAGATTATTGTTGTGAGATAATTAGTAAAAATTCAGAATTATTTTTTAAATCTAATGACATTATAACAATTGAAAAATTCATGCTTATAACTATGTTAGAAAGAGATGACTTGGAATTAAGTGAAATTGATATTTGGGATATTGTCATTCAATGGGGAAAAAATCAAAATGAAAAATTAGACAAAGACATTTCAGAGTGGAAGAAAGAGGATTTCATTGTGTTAAAAAATATAATAGAAGATTTTATTCCTTTAATAAGATTCAATCAAATCTCTTCAAATGATTTTTCTGATAAAATTCTACCATTTAAAAAAGTTTTTGATAAAAAAGTATATGAGGAAATTTTTCTATACTATATTAGTGATAAATGGAAACCAAAACTATTACTTCAAAAAGGCCCAAGATCAAAAACAATAACAAAAACAGGAAAATTATTAAATTTACAAATGAAATCTCTAATTTCAAGTTGGATTGATTATAAAAATGGTTTATATAATGAAAACAATATACCTTATAAATTTGAATTAATTTTTCAGGGCACTCAAGATGGATTTTCTAGAACTGCATTTGAGAATAAATGTTATAATATTGAACAAACTGTAGCCATTATGAAAATTAAAGATACTGGAGAGTTGGTTGGTGGTTATAATCCAGTTGGTTGGAATATAAAAGATGGGTATTGGATTAAAACTGATAAAAGTTTTATTTTCAAAATTGACGAAAATCAGATAAATGATTCGATATTAAGTAGAGTTATAGATCCAGAACGTGCAATATATGATAATAAACAAAAGATTAGTGTAACTCTAGATAATATAGAATTTCATGAAAAAACTATAAATTTTCGGAATTTACAATTATGTAATAGTATTAATCATGAACCTTATTGTTATTATTATATTAATTTCTTGGATTCTTATGAAAATAATTTAAATCTCAGGAATAAAAGTAGAAAAATTCATTTGATAGAAGAATGTGAGGTCTATAGAATGGTAAAAACAAATTAGTTTATTTAATTGTACATATTATTATTATTATTAAATTTATAAAATAAATTCATGCTTCTACATGTAAGACTCTGAACAAGTCTATAGAATAGTAAAAACAAATTGATTTATTTAATTGTACATATATTATTATTATTAAATTTATTAAATTCATGCTTCTACATGTAAGTCTCTGGGCAAATCAATGTGGTTGAATCGATTTGAATCACCAATTTTTGATTTGTTTTATTTGGATCATGATTCGAATTGATTTTGAACATATAAATAGTTTAATTTGACATGGTTCAAATCTAATTCAAATATATACCATATGAAATAATTTGAATTTTAAAAGAGCTGCCTTTGGAAATAAATGGTTTTGAAAGCCAAAAAAATATTTACCTCATGCAATAATTGCATTTGGCTTTTCCATCTACAACTGTGAAATGGTTCCACACTTCACTTCTTGTCCTTCTTTGGACACATTGCACTGTGTCTGTTTAAGAAGTAATTGAAGAGACACAATACAATTATCATCATCATTGTTATATTTATTATTTAAATTTAAAACAATGATGTGCAATTGTAAATTATATTACTTTTTTTGTTATTAATATTAATATGTAAGATTCTATTTGCAACATTTCTTAATTGCAAATATGTAATGTGGCACAGTAATACGAATTTATTTCGCGTAACGCGTTAAATTAAAACGAAACGTTACTATGCAACTTTACTAATTATTATATTATTGTTATATTACTTATATTATTATTTATATTACTTATATTATTAATTATATTACTTATATGGGGCATGAACAGCAAAAAAAGCCGAATTTTGGTTCCTGGTAATTTTTGGGATAATAATTCAATAATATATAAATTGAGGCGAACAATCTTTTTGGCTTAGAAGTATACCCACACTTGCATAATAAAATCATGACATATTCAAGAAAATTGTTTTATATGACATATTAAATCTTAGGAAGATCTGCAATTTTGTACCCCTTTTTCTCAAAAACATGTTTTATAAAAATTCGGCCTTTTTTGCAGTCCACGCCCCATATTACTTATATTATTATTACTTATATTATTATTTATATTATTTTCTTTATGTATATGAGTTACAAATTAAGTGCTGCAGCTTTTGGTAAGTTCTAAAATATTATTATTATGATTGATAATAATTTATTTATTTAATTGTAATATTATATTATGCATTTTTGTATAAAAAGATAAGCTTTCTGTAATTAATAAAGATAACTTGTATTTTTAATAATAATTAAAACAATTAGTATTTTGATGTAAGGAAAAAGGGTTTCCTTACACTATTCCTAGTACAAGTTCTTATTTGAATTATTTGTTTCATTTGTTTCATTCATTTATTTGAATTATTCATTTATTCAAATTACTTGCTTTATTCAAATTACTTGTTTTATTCATTTATTTGGATTTGTTTTATTTGAGTAGAAGTTTTGAGCAGGCTCAAGTTAAATTTGAATTTTTCAAGTTAAAGAAAATAAGCTCTTAAATAGTTTTTTTAGGTAATATGCATGAATAAAATATGGAATAATATTTTTTACCTAAAAAAATTTTATACAACATCAAACTCAAGCCTTACTGATGACATTACAACAGTTGAAAAATCCATGCTTATAACTATATCAGAAAAATAAACCTTATGTAAACCTATGTAGGGTTCAAAATTTACCAGCATTATGTGGAATTGTTACCAGAATTACCAAAATATCAACATAATGCTGGCCAATTTTGAACCCTACATAGGTTTACATAAGAATTATTTTCCTGATGCTATGTTAGAAAGGGATGACTTGGAATTAGATGAAATTGATATGTGGATATTGTCATTCAATGGGAAAAAATCAAAATGAAAAATCTGATAAAGACATTTCAGAGTGGAAGAAAGTGGATTACATTGTGTTAAAAAATATAATATATAGAGGATATTATCCCTTTAATAAATCTCTTTAAATGATTTAAAAAAGCCTTTGATAAAAAAAGTATGCAAGGAAATTTTTCTATATTATATTAGCAATAAAAAGAAACCATCATTTCATACCAGATCATCCCATCATTTTCACAAATCAACCTTGTCTTGTGTTATATATATACGCACAAAATTTTTACTTCAATGAAATCTCTAATTTCAAATTGAATTAATTACAAAACTGGTCCATATAATGAAAACAATACACTTTATAAATTTGAATTAATTTTCAGGATATTCAAGGTGGATTCCAAAGATCTGTATTTGAGGATAAATGTTATAATATTGACAAATTGTGACCTGAAAAATATGATACAGGAGAAATGGTTGGTGGCTATAACCAGTTGGTTGGAATGAAAAAGAAAAGCCTTCAAATGATGGGTATTGTATTAAAATAGATGGAAATCAAAGATAAATAATTCAATATAAGTATAGTTACAGGATTTGCAATAGTTCATAATTAAAAAAAGATTAGTGAGACTATAGATAATATGTGACATATTGCAACAGGACCTGGACTGTTATAATTGAGGAAACATATGATTTTGATAAAGTTTTTTGCTAAAGTTATGTGATTCATTCAAAAATGCAATAAAATTTTTTAAAAAAGAGCTTCAGATGATTTTGGTTAAAAAATTATTTTCCTCACTGCCAAATTTAAAATGATGGTTGAGTATTAGACTAAATTTATAATGATGATCAAAACCTAATCTAAATTCAGCAATGATCCTAGCATTCAAATTCCTCATGAGCATGATTTAAAAAAGAATAGAACTCTATAACAAATAATTTTTGAGAAAATCTCTATTACATTATAACTAAAGACATATTCTATCAACTAATATGGTTGGCTCGGTCTAAAGACCTCCTATTGCTGCGCCATGCTGCCAAATTTCAAAATTAGCAATTTTGTAATTCGTTCAAAAGTGTAATAAAATTTTTCAAAAAATAGGACTTCACGTGATTTTAGTTTTCTTACTGCCAAATTTAGATATGATAGTCAAGAGCTAGTTTAAATTTGGTAATATTTTTCCTAAATTTAGAAATGATCATAGTGGACAAATTCCTCGCGAGCATAGTAAAATACATGTTTTAAAAAGAATAGAACACTACAACAAATAATTTTTTTGAGAAAATCTCTCTATTACATTAAAACTAAAGACATATTCTATCAACTAATAGAGCTATTTTTTTAAAAGGTAGGACAGAAAGTGACCTCTATACTTTTAAAATTTGCCCAAAATTTAGGAGGTCTTTAGACTGAGCCAACTATAGTGCTACATTTTAAAAAGTAGGACAGAAAATGACTTCTATACTTTTAAAATTTGCCCAAAATTTAGGAAGTCTTTAGACTGAGCCAACTATATGATTTTTGTCAATCATTACACTGTATGACTTTATTGAATAGTATGTTTTTTGAAATAATCACATTCCATTTCTCTAACAGAAAATCAAAAAAATTATTTTAGGCATTTTTCTTTAAAAACCAATAATCAAAATGAATTCAAAAAAACAAATTCTAATAAATCTTGCATACAAATTTTGTTTTCAATAAAGAGTGAATCCCTGTTTTCTTAAAATCATTTTGCAATTACCAGCAATGTTAATTGTACCATCTTTTGTAATAGATAGATTGGGAATCTTTTTCTAAATTATCAATGGTGATTTCATCATAGATTGATGGGTCTATAATTTTTCTATTATTTTTATTTTTAAATTGTGATTCTAATAGTTTGATTAATTTGAACAAAATATTTTCCAAACATAGGATGATATCTTTTACTAAAGAGTTTCTAACACAATTATTGGCTTTTCAGAATATCCAATATTTGAAAAAAAAACCAAATTTATTAAGTTGATCAACCATTATACCAATAAATCTTTCAACATCTTCTACAATAATAAATTGATTTGATGATTTCCACTTTGCTTGAATAACATATTCAAAATTATTGAATTATCATGAAGGTTTATGTTCCCATCACTTATATTAAACCAATTTCCATCAATGTAAAATTGAGTTTTATTAGATAACTTGAGACATTATTCTTTTCAATATGCTTGTGAAGCATATAAGTCCTGTTAACTATAATATATAAAAAAATAATAATGAAAACATGATATTTCGTAGTGTTTAACCAATGCCACTTATGAAACCATTATCATGATATATTAGGGTATTAACAATTCAACTAGAGCACTATCCTGGAACCATTACCAGGTCTCTAGCTGATGTAACTTCATTAATGTAACACTCAACAACATGTCCAGCGAGAACACTCGCCTTATAAAAATTGGAAAAATCAAAGATGGCCATGAAAATGAGGATCATTGCAATATCTTCCATTTATTTCAAAGGAATCAATTTTTAAAGACAAGGCATATTCTTTAATAATACAAGATAAAAATAAAATATATTCTCAATTAAAATATGTTAGAATAAATTATGCATTTTTTTAAACTTTATCATGATTTTTGCATTAATGAGTTTTTAATTATTCCAATAATTTGTTTTAATCAATTGTATTAAAAATAAATATAGTTCACTCTCTATATAATGGCCTGCCTGATTTGGCAAAAAAAAGTTGTTGTAGAGAGAGATATCATTTCATGGAGTGTAACCCAAATTGATGGAAAACTCGTAGTGAATAAAAAATGAAGATATGTAGAATTATTTAAAAAGTTTTAGAAATTATATAGCAGAAACTTTTTATTATCAAATATTATTAATATCATTATTATGTTTACGAGTTTACATGCATGTAAATTATTATTTTTTTTTGTATCAATAAAACAATGACCATTTTGACTATATTTCACAAGGCTTTTTTGTATATATTTGAAGGAGTGTTGGGTTAAGTGCTTCACTTCTCATTGAAACCTTCCAAAAAAACTTAATCGATTAACTGGTTAATTAAAGAAGTTGTAATTTCAAATTGCAATTTCAATAATTTTCTGTAATAGTCACATCAGGAAACTTTTGAGCTTAAGGATTCCTTAAAATGCTGTAGAATCCTTGGTTTTTGTGGATTCTTTCAAAAAATTTAAGGATCCCTTAAATTTCAGGGATCCTTTAATATAAAATTTACAAAGAATCTTACATAATTAAATCAATATCAATAAAATAATATAACAAGTATTTTTTAAAATGTTCCTCATGAAGAATAGAAGGGCCATGTGAACTGGCAAGCAGCAGGATAAAAACCTTATCAATGATGTATGGAATCACAGAGCCAGAAGACTTCCATGGTAAAATTATATATATTATTATACTTTTTCTAAGATAAAAAAGAATAGAATAAAGCTAAAATCCTCACTCAAATACAAGTTCAATAAAATGTATATACCATATAGAGAATTACCTTTAAAATTAAAAATAATTCAAAAAATATATTTATCAACATATTTATCAGGCAAAAGACCTTTAAAATACATTAATCAAATAGATCAACAGGATCAACAGAGTCTAGAAAATGATTTTAAAAGAATCATAGAACTAGAATATTCAGACAACTTAAATACGGCAGAAGAAGTAGAAAAGAATGAATTACATGACAAAATAGGAAATGCATATCATTATAACAGGAAATGTTTACAGAAAGGAATACAAGAATTTAAGAAAACAGACCAAATAAAAATATATCGTGGAGATGGAGTAGAAAGAGAATCTGTAGGAAACCAAATAAGATATGCAATAGAATTTTGGACAGAAATAATAAAGAAAGAAGAAGAAACATCTTAAAATAATAAAATCAAGATTTAACAATTTAAACCTAGAAGATCAGTAGAATATTTTTCCAAGATTTCTTGGGGCAATTATAAAAGTTTCATTATTTATAAATTTATTTTTACTTAAAAGGTTTGAAGATGATTTTACAATAATAATTGATAAAATTTGATAAATAAATTATTTTATTATAAAGTCAAATGACTGATTTGTGATACTTTAAATTTTGCATGGTTTAATCCTAACCAACAATTTTGAAACCCTATTAATGGTTGTATATCTACTTTTAAGAGGTTCATTTTTATTAACTAATTCAACATCCCAATAATGATAAATAAAACCAATAAACATTTCATCTGAACCATTGCTAATTTTCTTCCTGGACATATTCTATGACCACCACCAAACATCAAAGCATCCTTTTTTTATTAAAAAATCAATCAGGATCAAATTCATTCGATTTTCCCGTCTCAATTCAAAGCTAATGTGTTCATTAAAAATACTGTATTGGTTGGCCATTCAAGGTTCTTGATTGTATCTTTTCCAGTATTTATAAATCAACAAATGTATTAATTGGTGACAGCCTTGAAGTTTCTTTGATAATAGCTTCATAATAAACCAAATTAGATAATTTTCTTGAGTGATAATAATATTCTCATCATTAACACCATTATTAAAAAATACTTTATCAATTTCTTCGTGTAATTTCTTTAAAAATATTGGATGTTTTATGCTATTGCAGCAAATAAATTTGAGGACCAAAGTAATAAAATATCGTCAAAAGAAATTAATTTTCAAAAGAGATTAAGAAGAAAATAAATAAATTTTAATCTTTACAGTATCAACTCCAACAAAAATCATTCACTAGATTTCCCCTGATTTCTTCATTTGGCTAAATTAAATTTTTCTTCTTTAATATTATTATCTGTATTTGCAGTAGTTAACGCAGTCAACACATCATGCCCTAAATTATCTTTACTTTCAGTATTTAAATTTCTTTTTTTTTACAACAATAAATTTATCCAACTTTTCTCATAAATAATCTTTATTTCTTTGATTTAATATTGGAACATAATGTTTATATGAATACCATAATTATGATCATAATTTTTGAGAAATTAGCCAATCAAAAGGAATTTTGCACCAAAAATTGGCGCGACTTTTATGTATAACCTTGGGTGCTCTCTCATTAATAGATTAAAGACTAGTGCTGTAAATTATGATGATGGTAGTAATTGTATTTACGGCATATAAAAAGTGGTTGCAATTACCTTTGCGACCACTTTTGCAACCATACTTTTTCCTTTTTGGATTACGGCACTAGTCTTTATAATAGATGGATTCTTCTTAAAAGAGACTTTACTAAATTTATGATTCACAAATTAAATAATTTATTGATGCATGATGCTTCCCTTGTGGAGCAGTGAATAAATTCAGGATATTGTTTTAATATTTGGAACATAACTTGTATTTGTAACCGATTATCCACGCAAGTATAACGCAATCTTTTATAATAATTGCTAATAAATTATTGCGCAAAAACTATGAATAGATAATCAGTCAATCAATCTCTAAGATTGTCTTAACACTTTCTATGGTGAATTGAATGATTGAGAGTGAGGTTGGTTGCTGAATCGAAATGATTAAATATTTTATTAAAGTTATTACTATTGCTATAACAATAATATTTATACAATTATTAGTTTAACCTGACAGATGTATTTTTGTGGTGCAACATTTTTTTTGTGTTCAGGTATCCTTGAAGCCACACGATGAGATGCTTTTTAATTCAGCTACAAATGCGACACATGGAAAGCTTTCTCGATATCGAATGAGGGTGTATCAAGTCTAAAAGTCCAATAAATATAATAACTAAGACTTCAATAATAAATAATAATATTAACATCAAGAAGATTTCAATTCCTTGTCCAAAAATTTTTTGCACCTATAAAAATGTTCTATTAAATCTTCTTTTTGGATATGTTAATTCATCAATACCTTCTTTAAATCTAATTCTCATCATATATATTGGTTTTGTTTAAAAGATGACAAAGTTCTAAAATAATGAACTCACCGAAAATAGTCCAGTGATCATGTGAATACAAATAATAATATAAAGGTAATTGACAATACAATTAAGTTATTGGTAACTTCAGAAAGTGATTTTGAATAACTTTTTTGCATTAAAATTTATAGGTGGTGGTATTAATACAACTTCTGAATTTTAGAAATGAAAAGGTTTGACGCTTTGTAGTTTTATGACAGTGACGAGCTGAGATCAATGAATAAACTGCGCATTTACGGTACTACATAACATATAAATGGAATTCCAAATAATACTACTAACGATTATTTATTTTATTTCAAGAATAATAAAATTAAAAAATTCCAAGACAAAAGGAATAGTACTTGCTCAAATACAAGTTCAATAAAATGTATATACCATTTAAAGAATTACCTTTAAAATTAAAAATAATTCAAAAAATATATTTATCAACATATTTATCAGGGTCAGGAGCTTTAACATACATTAATCAAATAAGTCAGCAGGATCAACAGAGTCTAGAAAATGATTTTAAAAGAATCATAGAATTAGAATATTCAGACAACTTAAATACAGCCGAAGAAAAAGAAAAGAATGAATTACATGACAAAATAGGAAATACACTTCATTATATCAGGAATTGTTTAAAGAAAGGAGTACAAGAATTTAAGAAAACAGACCAAATAAAAGTATATGATGGAAAAGGAGTAGAAAGAGAATCTGTAGGAAACCAAATAAGATATGCAATAGAATTTTGGACAGAAATAATAAAGAAAGAAGAAGAAACATCTTAAAATAATAAAATCAAGATTTAACAATTTAAACCTAGAAGATCAGTAGAATATTTTTCCAAGATTTCTTGAGGCAATTATAAAAGCTTCATTATTTATAAATTTATTTTTACTTAAAAGGTTTGAAGATGATTTTACGATAATAATTGATAAATAAATTATTTTATTATAAAGTCAAATGACTGATTTGTAATGCTTTAAATTTTGCGTGGTTTAATTCTAACCAACAATTCTGAAATCCTTCTAATGGTTAAATATCTACCTTTAAGAGGTTCATTTTTATTGACTAATTCAACATCCCAATAATGATAAATTAAAACCAATAAACATTTCATCTGAACCATTGCTAATTTTCTTCCTGGACATATTCTATGACCACCACCAAACATCAAAGCATCCTTTTTATTATTAAAAAATCGATCAGGATCAAATACATTGGGATTTTCCCATTTCAATGGATCTAAATTCAAAGCTACTGTGTTCATTAAAAATACTGTATTGGTTGGCCATTCATGGCTCTTGATTGTGTCCTTTTCAGTATTTATACGATCAACAAATGCATTAATTGGTGACAGTCTTGCAGTTTCTTTGATAATGGCTTCACAATAAACTAAATTAGATAATTTTTCTTGAGTGATAACGATATTATTGTCATTAATACCACCATTATTAAAAAATACTTTATCAATTTCTTCGTGTAATTTCTTTAAAACCATTGGATGTTTTCCTATGTAATATATTACTGCAGTAAAGAAGTTTGAGGTCTAAAATAATAACAAAAGAAAACAATTAAAATTAATCTCCAAAAGAAATCTTCAAAAGAAAAAAATAAATAAATTTTTAATCTTTACGGTATCAACTCCAGCAAAAAAAACATCAACTAAAACTCCTCTAATTTCTTCATTGGTTAAAGGTCTATTAAATTTCTCATCATCAAATCTCTTAATATTAAGCATATCTTTATCTGTATTTGCAGTAATTAATGCAGTCAAGATATCATATCTTAATTTATCCTTACTTTCAATTTTCTCGATTTCTTTTTTTTTTTCAACAATAAATTTCCCAAACTTTTCCCATAAACAATCCCTATTCTTTAGATATACTTTGGTGTTATTTCTTATTATCGGAACATAGTGTCTCATTATATAAGGTGTAAATGCAAAATAATCTACGCCATCCACTACTGATTTTATGTTAACTAGTAAAGATTCCAACTCCAATGATTCAGAAGCATTATTAATATTTTTCAAACTATAATAATAATATCTTACCAAGGATGAATGGGATTTTTTGCCAGTCATTGATGGCAGAATATTATCAGTGACAAATCTTTGTATCCATTGAATAAAGTCAATATTGAGTGTTTCTCCTTCTACTTCATTAAGAAGATCATTCCAATATCCATTCATTTCTTTAAATTTTTCTTGAAGCGATTCAATTGTTTCATCCAAAAGTTTTTTTTCTGCAATAGTTTTTATAAGAAACATTCTATTAAACTTCCATGATTTATAATCATGATTTACAATTACTCCTGTTTTTATATTTAAAAATTCATCAAGACCTTCTATATAGGGATTTCTCATTGAATATTTTGATTTTGTTGAAGGTGATACGAAACTTTCAATATAATCCTCTCTGCTTGTTAATATGATTCGAAAATCTGCAAACCAGACCTCGGTTAAATCTCCATACTTTTGATAAACTTTCAAGAAATATTTTTGAAGGTCTCCATAAAACACGTGATGTATTGAACCCACCAATGGTAACGGAAATGGTCCCGGGAGTGGATTCTCTCGTGTGAAATACAAATAATAATATCTAAACACGGATAATGATATAAATGTAATTAACAAGACAGTTAAGTTGTTGATGACCTCAAAAAACAATTCATAATTGGAAAGAAAAAACATTTTATTTTGTTTAATTTTTCATAAGAAATGATGGCGGTGTTCAATTTATACTAAATCAAAAAGGATTTTTACACATATGATTATCATACATTAAAAAAGGGGGTAAGAGATGAAACTTCTACGTATCAATATTAATTGCTGAATGAGAGAGCACTCCGAATCTACACGACCTACATATTTAATGAATAGACTCTTCTTAAAATGGCTTTATTAAGTTTTGATTCACAAATTAAATTCTAATTTTAGATTTAAATCATAAAATAAAGTTCATGCGTGTATGCAAAAAGGGTCGGGCCCTAAAGGCAAAGGAATGATCTGTAGATTCTTGGTAATTGCGAGAATTGGGATTATGTGCAATAACAACGAGATGTCATTTTGCTTCAAATATTCTTTATTTCAACTCGAAAACAGCTTTAATTGTAAACACCATCAGGAGTATTGATCTTCAAAAGTATACAATATTAGCAGAGATTTAGCAAACAATTAGCGTACAGTTGTACGCATAATAATGACAATTGTAGAGAGTAAGCAAACATGCTGTTTGTAAATTATGTATATAATTTGCAAGTATATTATTTTATTTACAATCATTTAAATTACACATAATGCAAAATATATGTGATGTATACATATTAATATTACATTATTCAGCTATTTTGAAATTGTTTACTTTAAAAAATATAAAAATACAACAATAATATTCCCAATGTAATAATATAATATTTTGGGTTTTTTTTCCTTAATGGTGAATGGCGTAATATAAGACCATTCACCATTAACCTTGAAAAAAAAAAAGAAGATAGACATTAATTCTTAATGTTGTTTTATGTTATGTCGCGTAACAAGATTATTCGCCATCAGATCAATTGTTTAACTCTAAATAAATCCTTTTTTTCTTTTTGGAAAAGAGAAAGAAAAATTGGCTAATCAATAATAACAATAATATTCTCTTTTGTCGCATAACAAGATTGTTCGCCATCATATCAACCGTCCAACCCTAAATCCTTTTGAAAATAATAATAATAATAATAACAATAAGATAATAATGTTCCTGTTTTATCGCGTAATAAGATTGCTCACCGTCTAATTGTTTACCCTAAAAATTTTTTTTGAAAAATTAACTAATTCTCAATGACATTAACAAACAACAATAATATTCGGTGTGACAAAGATTGTTATCATCGGATCAATAGATAATAATAACAATATTAAATCCTTTTTTTTTTTTTTGAAAATAAAAATTAACGATAACATGACTAACAACAATAACAATAGTAATAGTAATAGTGACATTCTATTTTGTCGCATGACAAGATTGTTCACCATTAGATAGTCATAATATTAATACCCTTGTTCTAATTCTTTGGTTTTCGCCCAGACAAACTAAAAAGTAAAAGCTTTTAAAAAACTATTTGTTGAAAGGAAATACATTTTTACCTTTTTTAGTATAAGGATTCTTGTTCTCCTTACTAAATTGTATATATAATTGGAAGGTAAAAAGTTCATTATTACATTAATATGCAAAATAATAATAATATGATAATTCAAACAATGACAGCAATCAAAGTTACAATTACAAATGAATTTAATACTAATACTAATATGAATATTCAATTGTTAGAATTTTCTTTAGAAATTTTCTTTACAAATTTCATTTAAATATCTTCTGGTGATTTGTCATGTGCTCCGCTCATTGAGTTCACCAAATATTTCAAAAATATTTCAAAAATATATTAACTCTGTTTTTTCTAATTTTTATATAGGACATCGCCAGATTCCAAAGATTTTACATATACGTATATAAAATTGAAATATTAAAAACAGGGAAATTTGATTTTGTTGTTTTATTTGTACTAACATATAGAATGTCTAAAATTGGTTTTTTCATATTTAATATAAATATGTCGGTCATTATCTTTTTAATAAAGCACTTATTAGTTGTCAAATTATATCCACAATATATGCTAGAATAAACATAACTATGTTTTTATATGTTAATGGTTCTACGCATGATTGGCGAAACACAAATTAATCAATCATTTCACTCAAATCTGATAGGGTTTCTATTCGAATAAAGTTTATTTAAATTATTTGTTTTATTCGTTATGAAATCAAGCATTCAAATAAAACAAATAAAACAAATAAAATGAATAATTGAATAAAATGAATAATTCGAATAAACGAATAAACGAACAAAACGAATAGTTTGAATAAAATAAATAATTCGAATAAACAACAATTCAAATAAAATGAATAAACGAACAATTCGAATAGAACCAATATGAAATAATTTGAATTCTATATAGTTGCCTTTGGAAATTGGTTTCGAAATCGAAAAAGGTTATTATTGAAGAGGCGTCATTTTGAACAATGCATGCAACCATCATTAATGAATTGTGCGACTGTAAATTTATATTTAATTTGTTATCATCATCAAAATTAATCGAGTTTAAAGTTGTTAATAGTAATTTTATGCATAATGTTCATTAAAAACCAACTTTATTAATTCGTGAATACACCCAATATTAACAAACAGGAATTTAATATAATATCAATTTAAAACTCTTAATATACAGTATTATTAATATGACATTAAAAAAAAAATTCAACTTGATTCAATTTGTTTGGAGCTTACCAAAATATACTTTATAATTAATTATTTTATTTGTTTGATATTTGTGATATATTCACATTATAATACATATAAAATATAAACTAAATATAATAATAATTGTATTATATACATTCATGTATTTTATACACTAAATCAAATATTATTTGTAGACCATTTTGAGCAAACTTTAAACAAATAATAAATAGAGATTATTTGCTATAAAATATACATAAAATAATTAAATAACAATAAGCATACAGAATTTAAATTATGTCATATCACATGATTTATTATAATTAATAATTTCGAAATCATTTATCTTGAGGACCAGTGATCCAAATTTAATGAAGCACAGTCCATTAGAATAATCTCATAAGGAGGATCCGAATAATGGTATTGTAATGTTTACAGCATCGATAAATGGCGAGTTATTGTAAGATATATGGCAAACCAAAATATCTCAATAATCAGTCAGCTATTCAATTACATCTCATTAGACTCATCTCATCGAGAGAATTCGGATGGTAGCTATTTTAAGCAAACAACCGTATATCGACCGAGTTATGACAATTTGAAGCATGTAATTTCGACCATTTCGACTTTTAATTCGACTGTTGCTCTCAGGTCGAAATGTTTCGACTTTTGGGTTTTAATTTCGTCTTCATGTATACATGAAACATATGAAATTGGGTTTCCTGATGACCTAGCCCACTCGGTTGATAAAAATATCGTTTAACAATTTTTGGTTATGACTTTGTACCAGTTGTGCTTTGTTTACCTTCGGGAGCAAATTTTTTATAATATTAAAGGCACTGTACAAGCTTTAAATAATAATTGTATGATTCTTACAAATGAATGAAAAATTATCAAAGGTATCATGCAAGGCTTTTATAATATTTTTGCAATGTTAATTGATTAAATTGATTGAATTGTAAAAGGTTTACACCTTTCAGGAATCAGTCAATCCCAAGACGTTTTACTAATTTTTATGATGAATTGAATGATTAGGTACATGGAATTGAGATGAGAATCTTGCGCGTCGTATAAATGCAGAAGTTCATGAGTAGAGAGCCTTTTCCAATCAATCTAGACATCCATAAAAAAATCCAGTCAGTCATATTCGGATTGACAGATTACTTGAGAATTCAAAATTTTTTGAAATTTAAGCAATGTTTTGATTGTCATAATTTCTCTAAATAATCAACTTTAATCGATACTTTTTTTTTGCACTTCGTCTTTGAATGACACTTTGATGTTAGAAATTAAACAATAGGTTTGTTTGTTCTTTGATTATCGGGGTATAGAACCCCGAAGTTTTAGTTATTTGCAAAGCAAAGGTTTTACTTTTGCCCAAGTTTTCACAAAAGAGTTAAATGTTTGAGTGTGGACATAAAAGTAAGCGTTAAATTGTTTGGCAAAGTATAAAGTGTTAACGGTTATTATCAGTCCACAAATATAAAGTGCAGTCATTTATTGACCAAAGTTGTTATTATTTTATTGCACTGTGTTAAAGTATTACTGAAAACGTATAACTGTTAAGTAAACAGTTTAAGTAAAGAGACCAACCAAACCAACAGAGCTTTTAGATGGCAAAATGAAAGTAAAAGTAAATAAGGAAGAACTTTAGAAAAGCATTTGTCACTTTATAAAAGAGCCTTCTTTGTTTATTTGTGCCCTAAAGTGTGCTTACAGATTTGTCAAATCTTTCTAGGTTTATACAAGAAAGAGGTAGTAATCAAGAGGATTGTTAAATAAATTCAAGAAATAATTTAATAGATCAGCACCACTAATATAATAAATTTATATATATACCATTCTGAAAGTTTATTATTATTATTATTATTATTATATGTGAGGCGTTTCACTAGACATAAAAACCTTAGGAGCCAATATTTTTAAATATTTACATATTTATCTATATTTTTATTAATGAAAATATGTGTAATTTTTTTTAGCACAAAAAGAGATTTCCAAAAGGTAGCCAAACATTTTACTCGAGATATTTGCATAGCAAGAATTGCTAAGAAAAACCAACCATCAACATATCATCAGATCAGCATCACTACTACCATCATTATGTCAGATATTACCTCTTCCTCATCGCCTTTGTCTGCTGCTTCATCACCTACAATATTGAAATTTTGTTGGAGTGAACCTCTTTTTATTGTTCGTTACACGTTACCCAATCGAAAATGTAATAAAACCAATATAACGAAGGTCATAAATCATAAATGCACCAATATAATGCACCAATATAATAATTTATTACAATCTATTTAATTAATTATCAATTGATCCAATCAATTTATTATTGTTTTTATTATAAAAATTTATTTTTAATTCGTCGGTTAATTTCGTGTCAAACATTCTTAAATAAATTTGCAAATTGGCAAAATAATCAGTCGGTATAAACATTACTGTTCAAAAAAAAAAAAAAAAGATAATTTAATGAGTGCATGCTGTGCTACATTTTCTGATATTCAGGGTTGCTACGAAATATATCATTTAATAATGACGATCCCCCACAATTTTATCTACTTCGATCACGTATCACGAATTATCACCAGAAAGAATAAGAAGGGCATCTGTATATAAAAAATTCACAATGAATTAAAGCAATAATTTTCTGTTAAAGAAAATAGAAAATATTATTTTTTTTTCATTGGTAAAAAAAAATTAGGAACTTTCTGAAAATGAATTTTGTAAAAAACGTTCATTCATGATTTGAATTAAGCAACGCGAGAGGTGATATTGGCAAACCAAAAGAATGTAACAAGTGGAAATCAACAAAATGCCCTGATGGATTTCTGTGAAGGTTGTATTGGTTTTACAATTATAGAGTCTTTTCACTACTTGGGCATCTGGAAATGACAAAGGGCATCTGTATATAAAAAATTCACAATGAATTAAAGCAATAATTTTCTGTTAAAGAAAATAGAAAATATTATTTTTTTTTCATTGGTAAAAAAAAATTAGGAACTTTCTGAAAATGAATTTTGTAAAAAACGTTCATTCATGATTTGAATTAAGCAACGCGAGAGGTGATATTGGCAAACCAAAAGAATGTAACAAGTGGAAATCAACAAAATGCCCTGATGGATTTCTGTGAAGGTTGTATTGGTTTTACAATTATAGAGTCTTTTCACTACTTGGGCATCTGGAAATGACATGGTTGATGATTTTACTTAACAATGCCAAATGAAATAATCTTTGCCAAACTCTAGAATGGAGCAATTTGAAAAAGGTATAACAAATTTAGCTAAATATGGATTTATAAAGCTATATGGACAAGAAAAAGTGTAATGAAATAAACCAGTTCAATATTTTAATTAACTTAATTTATTTTCATTTTGCTAAATTGGAGATTGAACATGTTAGACTGGAAGATCTCTCATTTAAGCAAACTGCTTCTCTCTTATCTTCAGATTCTTGTGGAATTTTCTTCATTTATGAAAAATAAGATAGCTTCCAGACCATGTAAAGATTTTATGTTACCTGTAACAAAGAATAAACCTATAAATAATGCATTATTGATTATATTTAAATCACATTAATCAAATGCTATTCATTGTTTGCACACCATTTAATAAAAAACATCTTAAACCATATGATGTCATAGTTATATTTAGATTAATCAACATTTAAACCACATGATGCGATTGTTATGGTTTAGATCAATCAATCCAAATGTTTGCGTTATTTGTTAAAAAATATACTATGAGTTCCAAATACAGCTCAGGTTAGAAAGGGCGGGTCTCTATACGCACATAATATTTTCCCATCATAGGACCTTCCCTTTTTCATCGTTATTAGACGGCTATGAGTAACATTATTTTAAATTTTTTTAAGTTAACGCGTACTAATGCTACAGTCAAGCTTTGCTAAAACGGATGCGCGGGACACATAAGAGAACTTCATTTAAAAATTCGTTATTATTATTGTCACGCCAAAATTACTAATACTATTTTGTCATAACAGGTTTAATGTTTGATAGTAACATGTGAAGCAAAATTCCGTTTTAGCACTAATTTAACTATAATTACAATCCGCTGCGGCGAGGTTTGACTGGATAAATGTTGTTTAAATGATGATTGTAATATTTGATGTGAAGAGAAAGAGGAAGAGGATAAAGCAAATGATAAATGTTTGAGGGTTTATTTGATAAAATATGTTTTTTTTTATCAATTAATTTTATTTTTACAATAATTAATAATTATCAAGAATTCTAACGCACATAAATCTTCACATATACAATATATCTGTTTGTTCGAAAGAATTCATTTATCCCAAATGATGTAATAGTGATGATAAAAATTTTAGATTTTTTGGACTTTTAATTCGTGTCTTGTTATAATAAACAACACCCATTGTAAACTATTATGATTGTTATAATTATATCTGCATATAATAAATTATTACATCACAAAATTTTTTCCAATTTAATAATAGATTATTATTATTATTATAGATCATTTCTCTTTTTTTAAAAAAAATTCCATCCGGGTTTTAAAAAAAAAATTTTATATTGAAAATATTTTGAATTTATTCTTTTTTCTTAGTAGACGTAACAATTACAACTATAGTAATCAAAATGATGAGCATTTCCAGCATTTTAAACAATGTATCTTCTGATAGAAATGACAACGAAAGTAGTAATGGTAAACTTGGTAATGATGATATCTGTAGTAGTGCTAGTATCATTGATAATAGTCTTACCAATAGTTTTAATATAGGTAATAGTAGCATGAGCAGTTTTAGCACTATCATTAACTCAAATGATATGATTAATTCTAGAGTTAATAATGATAATGTTGATAATAATGACAATGACATAGAGATTGATGATGACGAAAGAGATGAATTAGTATTTTCAGATGATGATCCAGAATATTTGATGGAGATTGATACACTAATCAAACGTAAAGATGGAAAAATCCCATTCCTTGACATGACTTTCAATTTTGTACTCAAAAAAAAAAGAAAAAAGCCCGCGATCATTCAAATCGATGACAACAATAATCTAACAACTCCATCATCATCATCATCATCACCACCATCATCATCATCAACATCAAAAACCACTCGTAATGATGAGAATTGTGATCATATCGATCAACTAAATAGCAACATTAAATATACAACTGATGATATCTTTTATGGATCTGATCTTACAGAGGTTGAAGAATCTCCTAAAAAATTAAGAGGAAGAAAGAGATCATTTCCTAAAGATTTCAAAACTTGTGATGATAATAAAGATGACGATAATAACAACAAAGATGATAATAACAATGATGACTATAACGGAGATAATGATGAGAAAAAAAATCAGATTTATAAGAAAAGGAAACTAGATAAACCAGCACCATCATCATCATCACCAATAACAAAACAAAAAAGAAAATATGATAAAAACCCCCCTGATTCCAATGTCACAATCGTCACAACTGCTGCTACAGCTACCACAATACCTTTCCCCACCACGTCAAACATTCCCAACACCACTGCCACTTTTACCTCATCACAATCTGATGGGAAAAAAAATATTTTCAAATGTAGAGTTCCCGGATGTGAAAAAGTATTTAGCTCATCAAGCAACCGTAGTAGACACCGACGTTTAAAGCATCCAGAAGATGATATTGGTGACGATGACAAAGGTAACAACAAAAATGACAACAACAATAACAACAACAACAACAACAATAATGACAGCAACAACAATGACAATAATGACAATAACGACAACAGTAATAATAACTATAATAACTATAATGACAATAACAACAATAAGAACAATAAGAACAATAAGAACAATAAGAGCAAGAACAAAAACAATAAATGTAATGATTGTGGCAAAAATTTTGCCACAGTTAGTACCTTGAACCGCCACAAACGTTTACACAAAGTTTAATTCTTTTTTTTTGATATAATGTTGGGAAATGAAAGATATCAATTGATTTTATTCTTTTTTAAAAAATTGGTGAATTTAATACTTCTTAATGCTATGTATGTATATATATTTACTCTTGTATATATTTTTAATATAAAATAAATTTGGCAATTAAATTTTTTAAAGAAATAAATAATGTTGTTATAAAATGAGAACATTTAGTTTAGATGAAAGAGAGCATGTAATTAAAAAATAATCAAAAACCTTACTTTGTAACTAGAAGCTTCTCATATTAATATATATACATTTTTGTCAGGCTAATAATGTTAACTAGAATCTTTATGGTTTTAATTATGTGTAAGAATTTTAACTGCATTGATAAAAATATGGATACATGATAATAATAAAGAGTTGTTTGTAGAGACCCAGCGAATGACGAACTATGACTTCCAAGCTATTTAATGCAAAGCCCTGGCCTGAATTATCCTTGGTCAAAATCATAGTAGTGGAATTTGATTCAATATTTGTTGAAGACAACCAGTGATTTAAAAAAAAAATATTTAAAATAAGACTTAATGATCTTATTATGATTGCTTTAGGAGAACTCCATACATCAATGAAATCATAAGTTATTATTTTTTAGAATTTTAATTGAAAAGAATAATTTTTTAGTACCAAGTTGCAAAAAATAATTACATCTAATGGACACGTTTTCTTGTGGTCCTCTACCTTTTTGTTTACGCATGTATCAGTCATTTTAAATTTATATATATAAATAATATATATCATTTAATTGAACCTTGATTGACGACTGATTGAGTTTTGTGGATTTCATTCTTTCAATACGGAAGAAGCGAGTGAAATAGAAACGGTTAGATTATCTAATGTAAAAAAAAAATCTAATTGGGTGTTACGATGCAGACGAAATGCAAGAGACATATAAAGTTGTTTACAATTGAGAGACAATTAACTGAGTTGATTGATTTAATTTATTTGATTTCATTAATAATGTGATTGAATAATTTCATAGAACAAACGAATGCACTATTGTTTCCCATGCTAACTATAAATATTATCCAAGATGCTTACACTTTGTTTATTTTGTCATCATAATCGTTAAATGTTTTGTGGTGACAGTGTGAAGATATCAATAATTCAGCCTTTTTCCTTTCAGAGAATAACTAATATACACTCTATGTATATTTTACGTCAACTATTTGCTTATTCTATGTTGACCCGTAGAACATTTATTATTACTACTAATTTTCCTAATGAATGTATAGTGACACATTCTTGAGCAATAATTTGCATTCTAAAATTGTATGAATATAGTTCGTGCTTCCTCCAAATAAAAAAGTTTGTCATGCAGAGTTTAGTTATGTGAAATGGGCCAGACTATAATAATCAAAGCACGCCACATTATATAATTTTTTCTCATCGTTGAGAAAACTAATGGTAAATTAACTATTGTGTACTCTTTTTAACTCCCCTTTCATTTCTTGAATAACCTCTAATTTCTATTATTTAACTTCCTTTTTCACTTGATGCTACTGATATTGCTGTTTTTGCCACCGCTAGTGCTATCAAAAGTCCTAGCATTCTCTACACTTTCGAAATGAATATAAACAATGAGTATAGTAAAGAGAAAAGTTGCCATTATTAATGAGAACGTCTATATGATTCTAAATTCTTCACACTGAAATGACATTACATTGAAAGAGAAACAGAGCGAGTGCCTGATTAATCTAAAAAGAAGTGAATTTCCTTCGTCTAAATAAGAAAGACCAACGATTTCTGAGGCCTTGAATGTGAATGGAAAGAAAAAAGTTTAATCGCTACATACTACTATTTCTTTATACTGTTGATATATTTAAAATTGTAGTCGATATTTTTTAATGAAGTGTCATCATGATTTGTTAATATATATATTCCTTCATTTCTTTTTTACAGACGTTTGGCTTTTTAAGAAAGCTGTTTCTGATTTTACCTGAAAGACATTACATTGGACTAAAAAAAATTTTGATTATCAGTTGATAAAAATTTGAGGACCTCAATTGATAGTAGTACAGATCAAGATTTTTGACCCATTTATATTTATATTTATACAACATATCCGAGGTTATATTCTTTATTATTTATATTCTTTGCTTTTAGATAATCCATTTAATATTAAAAGCATAAAGATAAAAGTATAAATCGATGTATGAATGGATAATTCGATTTGAATATTTTATCGGACAAAAAGTATTCTATTCCGAAATTATAATTTTTTTCACGTTTTCATTAATAATTGTTAATTATATTCATGGCTATTGCTCCAAATGCTTCAAGATGAAAAATAGATTTTTGACCAACTTTCACTCGAAGGTCCTATAGTAAGAATGTGTAAATCAATCATGATGAGAATGTATCTAATTTGATAATCAGATAAATTAATTATTAATACAAACATATCGTGCGGCTTCTTTGATGATTTCACCTCTAACTTTACCATTAGTGATTTTTCTTAATTCAGATACCAATGTCTAAATATAGATATTATATTTATATAAATATAAGTATTTATTAAACGAAATACATGTAAAGTGATAAAATTTACCTTTAAAATAGTTGCGGGAGGAATACGATGATTTATTAAATCATAAAAATCATTTCTTAATCTTTTTAATCTATTGTTGTTATAATAAAAAAAGAAATTAAAATATTTTCTCATAAATAATAGAGTAACTAATTCTAATAGAGTAATTACTCTTCAGGCTTTGAACTATTTTTAACCAATCTTTCACTCATATCTTTGATATATCGTTCCCAATCAGTGGTTATAATCTCATCATTATTATTTAAATTCTCATTCCTAAATAAAATAAAGTAATTAGCAGATTAATTGATTAATCAATCAATCAATCGATCGATCAATCAATCAGTTTTTAAATGTTAGCTATAATTACATTGAATGCATAGTCTCAAAAGTTAAAATTGCTTTTCGTAAATTTCTGTTTGAACTTTCCGCTATATTTCTTGCAATTCTATTAGGTAGATTTACTCTTTCTTCACGAGCAATCTTGAAAAGTATGCTAGTAATCTAATTTTAATTATTATTATTATTTTCAATCAATCAGTGTTTATATTGTTAAATACATTAAATACATTATATATATATATATATATATATCTTTTAAAGGTCTTCACCTCATCAATAGTAGGTGCAGGTACTCTAATTAATAAACATCTACTTCTAATAGGTTCAATGATTCGACTTATTGTATTACAGCAAAGAATTATTCTAAGATTTGTCATATATTTTTCCATTGTTCGACGTAATGCTGCTTGTGCTTCACGAGTAAGAGATTCTGCTTCATCAATTATGACAACTGGCCAAAGACATGACATAAATAAAGAAAACCTAGCATTAACATTACGGTTGTCATCAAAAAAAATTAAAAAGGTTGCAATGTTTAAAATTAATCACCCTTGAACTTATGCCTAGCGCTTGCATCAATTTGTTGAGTCTGTGCAATATCTTTGATTAGCTGTTGAATAACTATTCGATCATGAATTCCAACATCACTAATGGTAATGATAATAAATCAGTTTAGATGGTCAAGAAGAAATTTCATTAGAGTACATTATCTATTTGATTTACCTAGGTGATATTTCAATATGATAATTACTTGCTATTATGTTAACTTCAAATTTCTTATTTGAAGGCGGAATAACAGTTTGTTGATCTGATTTAATCTAAAGAAGAATAAGAATAGGAGAAATGTTATCAGAAAAAATATTATCCACTAGAATCAAGAAATATTGTTTAATTAAAATTAAATATATATACCCTTAGAACACCATCACCAAATAATTCTCGTAAAGTACAAGCAATACGCGTCTTTTTACCTGCACCTGAGGGTCCGTATACGAGTAAATGTGGAAAATCATCCGATGAAGCCTATAATTTGATTTTAATACTAAATAACATTTTTTACGTGTTTATTCAACTTTTGGTCTTAAAGCTCACCAAAGTTTTTAATCTTTTCGAAATGTCTTCATGATAGTTGAGATTTTGAAAAGTGTCAGGTTTATATTTGTCTGCCCACATAATCGACATATTGAGAAAAATTTTACTAATAACGTGTATTCTTTGTGGCTAACAAGTATATATTTGTTACACGATATTATACAACGATATTATGCAAAGATCGACTAGAAATTAAGATTTGATGACTTCATAATGATGTATTGAATGTTGGATATTGAAAAATAATAAAGATGGAAAACAAACATACATGTATTCTTTTTTTCTCATAAATGAAATAACTAATATGACTGATTTCGTGAAATTATCAATATTTGGAACCGTTTTTGAAGTCACAACAAGGCATTTTGATAAATTGTTTTTTAATATGAGTTTCTAACCAGCAAACAACATATAATATAAAACAAATTTAAACAAAATAAAATAGATATGTGGATCTTCAACCAATTGGCATGGGAGCATTTGGTTTAGTTTGGTAGATATAAGTAATGAATGCTGCATTAAATTTAAAATAATAATTATTCTATAATAATAATAATAATAATAATAATCATTGCAGTTCTGCAAAAGACCAACTTAAAACAACCAATGTTGCCATCAAAAAAATTCTAAAACCTTTTAGTACACCTGTTCTTGCAAAAAGAACCTTTCGAGAATTTAAATTACTCAAGCAATTGAAACATGAAAATGTAATTTTTTTTTTCTTTCTTTTTTAATTATTTTGATCTCTGATAAACTTATATTATGACTAAACAATAGATTATTAGTTTAAATGATGTTTTTATTTCG
Organism: Entrophospora sp. SA101; assembly: GCA_958430865.1. Taxonomy (NCBI): domain Eukaryota; kingdom Fungi; phylum Glomeromycota; class Glomeromycetes; order Entrophosporales; family Entrophosporaceae; genus Entrophospora; species Entrophospora sp. SA101. Next base: position 67,095 of record CAUDNR010004478.1, on the reverse strand, counting down.
CCATTAGAGGACATGTAAGTATAAATTTAATAGACCATTACGCAAATTTGAAATGAAATGAATAGTAATAGATTTTTCCTAAACATGCGAACTAAAATCTGCAAATCACATTTTCATAATATTTAGTTATTTTGTTACAGAATTATTAGAAACAGATTTACATCAATTGTTAACTTCATATCCATTGGAAAAACAATTCATTCAATACTTTTTATATCAAATATTGGTGAGACTTTAAAATACAATCAATCAAATAAATAAATTTATTAACAATGAATTGTACGTGACATTATTGTATTATATATATTTAGCGTGGCTTAAAGTATGTTCATTCAGCTGGTGTGATCCATAGAGATTTGGTATGTATCAATTAATTTTATTTTTACAATAATTAATAATTATCAAGAATTCTAACGCACATAAATCTTCACATATACAATATATCTGTTTGTTCGAAAGAATTCATTTATCCCAAATGATGTAATAGTGATGATAAAAATTTTAGATTTTTTGGACTTTTAATTCGTGTCTTGTTATAATAAACAACACCCATTGTAAACTATTATGATTGTTATAATTATATCTGCATATAATAAATTATTACATCACAAAATTTTTTCCAATTTAATAATAGATTATTATTATTATTATAGATCATTTCTCTTTTTTTAAAAAAAATTCCATCCGGGTTTTAAAAAAAAAATTTTATATTGAAAATATTTTGAATTTATTCTTTTTTCTTAGTAGACGTAACAATTACAACTATAGTAATCAAAATGATGAGCATTTCCAGCATTTTAAACAATGTATCTTCTGATAGAAATGACAACGAAAGTAGTAATGGTAAACTTGGTAATGATGATATCTGTAGTAGTGCTAGTATCATTGATAATAGTCTTACCAATAGTTTTAATATAGGTAATAGTAGCATGAGCAGTTTTAGCACTATCATTAACTCAAATGATATGATTAATTCTAGAGTTAATAATGATAATGTTGATAATAATGACAATGACATAGAGATTGATGATGACGAAAGAGATGAATTAGTATTTTCAGATGATGATCCAGAATATTTGATGGAGATTGATACACTAATCAAACGTAAAGATGGAAAAATCCCATTCCTTGACATGACTTTCAATTTTGTACTCAAAAAAAAAAGAAAAAAGCCCGCGATCAT
>CAUDNR010004478.1:29883-50814 GCA_958430865.1 Entrophospora sp. SA101 | reverse complement strand
CATAATCATCATGAATTTGATAAAAATCACTCAGCTCACTATGACCATATCTGAATGTTATTGTTGCAAAAAAAACATCAATTCCTGGAGTTAGATTTGGATCATATTTTTGATATGGTGGCAGTGGTTTACCCAGTACAACTCCAAGATATTCTTCTGTAACAACTCTTTGGTAAAATGCAATATTCCATTTCCTCTAATTTAATTTAAAAAAATTTTTAAAAATTTATTATTATTATATTACTATCATTATTAAATATAAAAACCTACAGCCTCTTCAAAATATTGATCATCAGTCCATGCATCACCATTTTTTTCATAAAGTTCATCACATAATCTATTATGTTCACGCAACCAAATAGTGTGAATAGCCATTATAAAAATATTATTTGATCGTGCAGAACTAGCACCAACAATATAATTTCCTGTTGTTGGATCCTTAAATGGGTAAGGGTCATTTATATTTCCACTAGTCTTTAATTTTCCTTTATTACCCTCACGAAGATTTTTTGCATTTTCATTAGTAATACCATAAATAGAACTCAAGTCTAGAAAAGGAGTTGCATTATTGTAACCAGTACGCTTTGGTGTTTGTGTAGTAGCAGGAAGAAAATCTGATCGATTAAAAGGAATTGACTTCAAATTACTCAATTGACCTGGTAATGATGTTACTGAATTATATGAATTATATGTTGCATCATCAGATGGTATATGCAATTTATGACTTGGTTGTGCATTGTTTTGAGAACTGCTAATATCATAACTAACAAATTGAGCAAAAAAAGTAGTCTAGAAAGAAAAAAATTAATTAATTCAAAAATCAATTTGAGAAAATAAATACAATTGTTAAAAAAAATTTTTACCAAATGACTAGTTAGTCTTTTAGATCGATAGCTCATTGTCTTTCCAACATCAAACTGATTTAAACGATAATTAGATATAATATTAGAGATGCATCTTGGCATTGGATAAGTATTAGCTGGTAATGGATCAGTACACTTGGGTACTGGTTGTGTCGGATCAGTGTCAACAATATCAGAAGGTGTTTTTATCATTGAATCTCCATCTGGGCTAATATTGTTCATAAAAAAAAATAATCAATTCATTATTTATTTATTTAGTAAATGATTTAAATAACAGTACTAAAACGATCCAATTACCCAAAAAAAGGTTCAGGTGGATATTTCATTTGAAAATATTGTTTTGGAGTACCAGAAGTTGGATTATTTAAATTATTATCACTACCATCTGTAAGTCGAGACTCCACTTTACATGGTAACAGTAAAAATATTATGAATAATAATATTATTAGCAGAAGATGAAATTGAATTGATAAATTTCCCCTTCCTCTTCGATGATTGTAAAACATTTCCATTTTTTATTCTTTTTTGATAATTTGTCTCAAAAGAATTGATTTTATTTATGATAAACAATGACATTATAATAATGGATTAAAAAAAAGATGAAAAATAACAATGTTTATTTCCAAAAATATCATCGACTATCAGTTTATATACTGTTGATCTGCGAAATTTTGTCGTATTGAAAAAATGCAACGAGTACACAAAACTTAAAAAGTAGGTTATTTTCATAATTGATTTCATTCGTTATATGATTATAACTATATCGAGCTATAAATAATAGTGATAAAAATTTTCAACCAATCCAAGGACCTATAACAATGACTAACATTATTATTGAGACGTTGACCCTAAGGAACCGGTAAACCATAGCCTAATTTGCTAATTAAAATTGGGTTTACACTTAACCATCAAACCACCCAGATACCCCTGTTAAAAGATTGAACATCACGTTTTGAAAACGTAGCTTGGATTGGGTGAAAATTTGTCGACCCTTACTTAATTGTATTACATAATAATATTTAGTAATTTGCCGCAAAATAATTTTTTCTGAGTTTAGTTGTGTTATGTGTCGTGAAAAATAAAGTAATTGAATTTGGTAATGTATTGCGAAAAATGAATTTAGTGCCGCGAAAATGAAGTAATCGAATTTGGTAATGTGTTGCGAAAAATAACTAATTATTATTATTTACTGAGTTTCAGAACTATTTGCGGACCAAATTAAAAATGTGTCGACTTTTAAAATCTTCACATCATCTAAAAATGCAACAATATTTTTAAATCCGTAATGCTACACGACATTAACTTGCATATTTAACTAATATGTAAATTTATTATTATTGGAATGAGTAAAATAAAAATATTGACGCGTTAATGACGATTTTTATAGAAGGATCTGCAGATGTCATAATTTCCGCCAAAATTTAAGCGCCCAATTCCTCGCGAACATAGTAAAATACATGTACATATGTAAACTCGATAAGTCGTTCATGTGGGGGTGTGCTCGTATGACCGACTTATCGAATTAAATTACTTAAATATTAAGAAAATGGGGAGAAAATTTTGGCCGACTTATCGAGTTTACATATGTACGTACTAAAAAGGAACAGAACTCAACAACCCACCAATATTTTGAAAAAAACTCTCTGTCACATTAAAGCTTGGGTCCTAATCTATGTCATAACAGAGCTATTTTTTTAAAAATAATATACAGAAATGAACTTCTTTTCTTTTAAAAATCACATGCAAAATTGGTGGTTTAAGAGGTCCCACACCATATGTTCAATGATATTGGAAATTTGAGATAAATTATGTTCAATACAAGAATGTAAATCAACAAGTAAAATGTTTGCAATAGTTTCAGGGTTCATTTTATTGATTATAAAAAATTGACTAATTAAGAATATAAAGAATATAAAGAATTAATACAAGAATTAATTTGATTTCAATTCAAGAAAATTCTCCTATATTTATATCTTTTTAAAAAGCATGTTTTATTTTATATATCATTACATTTAAAAATAGTAAATACATTGACATGTAGTTAAAAATAATGAAGAATAAAAGCAATCTTAATTAATTTAATAAAAAAATAATAATTGAATGATTTGATAAACTTATGAATTAACCCCAAATCAGTCAAAATAAGATTAATGAATTATTTGAAAATAGATGGAATCGTATGGTTTGAAATACATCAAACCTTGTTTCAATGAAGTGGCTGGACATATAAGAAAATTTTGTTCAAAATCCATCAAAACGAAATTATGTTAATCACATTGGATTATTATGTTTTCGTAACATGTAACAAGGTTTTTAAAAATCTGTTGAAATGCAAATTTAATTATAATCCGTTAAATGCAAATTTAATTATAATTTGTTAAATGCAAATTTAATTATAATTCATTAAATGTGAATTTAATTATAATCCATTAAATGTGAATTTAATTATAATCCATTAAATGTGAATTTAATTATAATCCATTGAAATGAGGGTTCAACTGTATGAATATGTGGTTTGGTTTAAAAAAAATTGAATGATTTGATAATTAATTGTAGTCAGTTGGAACAAAATAATGAATTATGAATATGTGGTTTGATTGAAAAAAATTGAATGATTTGATAATTAATTGTAGTCAGTTGGAAAAAAATAATGAATTATGAATATGTGGTTCGATTAAAAAAAATCGAATGATTTGATAATTAATCCTTGAAAATTGGTTATGTGGTTAAAAAAATAGCATTAAAAATGCAAAAATTATATGCATAAAAATTTTTTTTGGATATGTGGTTAATATATTTATGCATGTTAATTTATATATATAGAAATATGGCAAAAATAAAATGCATTTAACATGAATGAACATAATAGTATTAATTTTTTTCTATATTTATTTACTATAAATATATCATTCATCAAATGAATAAATATGGATTCAGATATTTTAATAATATTGCTGTGCAAATTTGTGGATATTTTCGAATATTCTCATGGTTTCACAGAATACTGTGCATATTTTTGCAGATAACTACATGATTATCAAATCTACCAGCAGTCATACTAAGAATCTGTGTTTAAAAACACATTTCTGCTTAAGTTCTGCCTATTTTATTTGCAATTCTGCTTCATTCTGCTATAAAATCTTTATTATTTAATCTAGAATTAATTAAAAACAGTTTAATAAAAAAAAATAAAACAAAAAATTCTTATTCGAATTGCTTGTAGAAAAGAAAATATACATCTATCACTATTATTATTATTATCACTACAAGGAAAACTAATTACACAGTGAGTCTCAGTTTAGTAAATAGTGTTAGTATGGGAGCAATTAAGAAATTTTTTCCAAAAATCCGTTATATTAAGAAGAATTTTATTTATTAAATCATTCTTGACCTCAATCTGTTGAATCAAGATTCAACTGTTGCACCACAACTATTAATTGACTAAAGAAAAGAAAAGAAAAATGGAATGAAATGAGATAATGAACCACAATTTTAATAAGTCCTCTTGCCTAAATACACTGACTCTAACCATTACTATTACTATCAGTTATATTATCTGCTTTGAATTATTCATTTTATTTGAATTGTTTGTTTTATTCAAATAAAGACCTTAACCTGTTTCCATAGAGCCAACGGATTCAGCCATTATGCACCACAACATTACAATGTACAATAATATCAAAACTTCAGAGACATTGATTTGACAAATAACCCCTTTAGATTTTCCTCCATCTTCAGTTTCTTCCATCAAGTTCCATACCCAACTTGACTTCTTAGAACCACTTTTACTTTTCTTTTCTTCAAAATATGAGCAGCAGAATTCTCCCCCTTCTCATGTTCGTATTATTACTTTCTCCTATTATAATGACTGAGGCTCTTCTTCCATTTTAATTAATTAAATGAGAGTTTAATTGATTTGAGCAAATTTTATTTCAATTCACAAGTTATTGATTATCAGTTATTCAGTGAATATTCATTTTAATTTATTATTAAGGCTCTGAACAGATCAGATCAAAACCAGATCAGATCAGATCAGATAAAAATTCTTAATTCATAATTTCTTTCATAAATGATTTTTTATAAATTTTATTATTATTATATATACATAATATCTCAGATCAGGCCTCAGATTCCAGATCAGATCAGATTCAGTATTTAAAGAACCAGATCAGTTCAGTTCAGCTTAAACAGATTTCAGCTCAGATCAGCTTAAACCAGATCTGTTTGATGCCTTATTTATTATATTGTTAATCAATCAATGACAAAATCAAATATCCAATTAACCAAATATTCACTGAATATTATTCATTGGATGAAACCTCTATCATTCCTGTTTTTGATATATACTTCAAGTTAGGGTTGGGATATTTATCATACCATGTGGTATATTACCTGTTATATAATACCATAGTGGCAGGACATCTATGATGGGCATTATGCAACTTTTTGAACATTAATATGTATAATGGCGTGATGATCTTTTCTATTTAAAATTATTTGTAAATATATAAAGCTCCTAACAGGTCGGGTTCGGGCTTGGCCCGAATCTTTTAAAGGCAAACCCGAGACCGGCCCGAACCCGACCCAAAATTTTCGGGTCGATTACGGGTTAATAAGAAAATTTGTGATTTACATAAATTCAGATAATAATAATTAATTAAATATAAAAGGCGAAACAGTTATAGTGGTTTAAAAGCTGTAATTTGTGTCATGTGTGATGCTAAACACAATTTATGATGCAAGAGATGTAGAACTCAATTCATAATGCAAGATGTAACTCAAGGCAATTTGTGATGTAAGGCATAATTCAAGACAATTTGTGACACAATACATATTTAAAGACACAAGGCTGGTGGATGATGGCTGGAACTAATCATAGTTTAGGCCAAATTTTGCGGTGAAGTTGGCAAAACCTAAACTGCAGGTGAAAACTGAACAGTCAATTAAACTCTACTGTTTAATTTCCAACCACAAAAGTGTTTTATTGAACAAAAAAGAATTGATTTGTTTTATTACAAAATGAATTGGGTCAAAAATGACATTATTTTTGTGATAATCATAATCTTTTTTAATAAATATATTAATAAAAAATACAACTATATAGATTACATGTCCAGCATATGATTGGACGGCACTTCGATAAATCCGTTTTATTTATCATAAAACTTTGGTCATAGGTTTGACAATTTAACCACAGTTTAGGAGTTTGCCCATAATTTAAGTTTCGTCACCAGTTTAGGAGCCTAAATTCCTAATTTCTATAGATAAACTAATTCAGATTTGTTAAAATAATTTCAGCCACCATCACTGCACAAAATACAATCATGATGTGTGTATGAATTAATTCAAATTTTAACCACATATAAAACTCTTTATTTATTTGCATGAAAACTTTTTAATTTATTAATTTTTAATGTAACATCAATGCTTCATAGCTAAAAAGGTTTTGTTAGCTAATAAATTATCATGAATCATATTTGCACCATGAATTGAGACTTGCATCACGAATTGCATCTTGTGTCAATTGTATAAAATTATGATAGGTGGTGCAATGCAAATTTTTAGGATTTTTAATTGCAATTTAATAATTTTGATCTCAAGTATAATTGGTACAGCCCAAAAAGTTTTCAGGTTTTGGGTCAAGGTTCAGGTTTTTCGGTTTGGTCCCAACCAAAACCCAAACCCGACCCAAAAACTTTCAGGTTAGCCTGGCCTGTTTTGGAGCTTTAGTCTTTTCACCACTTGGACATCTGTGAATAACATAATTGATGATTTTATTCAACAATGTCAAATGAAATCATCTCTGCCAGGCTATATTTTAGAATGGATACCTTTTGAGCAATTTGATTATGTAACAAAGTTGACAGAAGGTGGATTTAGTTCGATTTTTACTGCAGAATGGACAAGAGGTTATATAAATGATTAAAATGAAAATAAAAAGTAATCTAGTTATTCAGCAAGCTGGGGAGTAGTATTAAAAAGTTTAAACAATTCAAGTAATCCAGGAAAAGCCTTTTTTGATGAGGTTGGTAGTTGTTATTTAAACAAAATAAACAATACTGTATTACATAATACTAATTGGTTTTATATTTAATAGGCAATGAATTATTGTAAAATTAGATCGGGGTTGATTGTTAATTCAGTCAGGGATCTTTCCAAATTTGGAATGTGGCTAATACAACAATTGATCAACAATAAATGTCTTCTTTCGGAATGGTATTATTTATTAGAGTATCACAAGACCTTCCTTTATATTATAGTTGGCTTGGTCTAAAGACCTCCTAAATTTTAGGCAAATTTTAAAAGTATAGAAGTCACTTTCTGTCATAATTTTTAAAAAAATAGCTCTATTAGTTGATAGAATATGTCTTTAGTTTTAATGTAATAGAGAGATTTTCTTAAAAAAATTATTTGTTGTAGAGTTCTATTCTTTTTTAAAACATGTACTTTACTATGCTCACGAGGAATTTGCCCACTATGATCATTTCTAAATTTAGGAAAACTATTACCAAATTTAGACTAGCTCTTGACTATCGTATCTAAATTTGGCAGTAAGAAAACTAAAATCATGTGAAGTCCTATTTTTTGAAAAAAATTTATTGCATTTTTGAACGAATTACAAAATTGCTATTTTGAAATTTGGCCGCATGGCGCAGCAATAGGAGGTCTTTAGACCGAGCCAACCATAGTTAGGGCTGTTTCTATTTTCCATGCCCCATATCTCTTGATATAATCAAAATACAGTCAGGGTCATTACCAAATATGGAATTTCTAAATATTGTAATGATAAACAATCTAGGAATATTTAGTAATAAGTGTATTAATATTAAATATTAACAACTTTTTAATTGAACATATTGTTAACTATTTCTTGGCAATGACACTTATATATAATGTCATTTTTTTTATTTCTTTAAATGCTGACGAATTTATTATGAAATGATGGAACAAGAAATTGTAAACATAGTGGTGGGGCAATCTGAAGTTAAAGATAATGAGGGTGTTGATAAGATAAGTGAGCCAATTGTAACAAATACAGAAAATGTGCTTAAATATATACAACAAAAATATTTAGGAGTTGATCTTCAAATAATTAAAAATATATTAAGAAATTTCTTATTGAAGCACACAAGAAGCAAAACAATGTTGCATTTATGAATTTATGAATATTATTATTAAAAAAAATTTTTTTTGTATATACACATTTAATTTGTATCACATGATTTGATAAAGTTTCGATTTAGCGGATCTCTCGATTTAACGGATAAATTTTCTGGAAAAAATATCCGTTAAATCAAGACTCACTGTGTACAAAATTTGAAAAATAAGTTTTAGACTGTGTAATGCCTTTATTTGCAATCAAATCAAACAATAAATTGATTAATCTAATTAATCTATTAACAATTCTTTATTGATATTAATATTATTTAATTAGGTGATGCTGCTTTTTTATATTTTTTGAAAAAACGTTGTTTATAAATATGTATCACATGCAGTGTAAATAAAACACTTAAAAAAATAAATTTTGAATACTACCATAATCATAAAAATGTAAAATTTATAAAAGTAAAAACCTCATTATTGATTTTATCGAATTGCTTTATTTCCACAAGCTACAACATTACTTTTATTGATGAAGGTAAAAACCAACAAATATCTTAGAATTTAATTAATCATTATTAATTAAATATATTAACGTTTGTAATTAGATGGCAAGTATTATTTGAAAATGTGAATTTAAAATACAAAAAAAAAACCTGCCACTAAAATTGTTTATTGATTTAGCGTCTTAATCTTTTCTTAAAACGTTCAGCAACTATATCATCTGTTGCTATTTCTCTTCGAGCACCATGCTTATTATTATTTGATGAGTTGTGATTTGATTGGTCACCCCCATTGTTAATTCTTTCATGGTCACTCACAGTTGGACGTGTGCGATAAACTAAAAATCCAAGAAGATTTTGGAACATGATAACTTAACAATATATGGTTTTTTTATCAACAAAATTTACTTTTACTTACATCTGTTAGTTGCCGAAAAACTAGATCCCTCAAACTATAAAATGACAATTTCAATAAATAGCAGTGATTAATATATGTATATAGATATATTAAATAATTATTATCAATTGCAATGAATAAATTTCATTTACTGAATCCTTTTCAACTTTTGGTTTTTGATGTCTTTTTTCCAATAATTTTCTTTTTGCCTTCTCAGTTTCCTCAATATTTTTAAGTCGTACACTTGTAGAAAATAAATTTCATTAGCATTTTTTTTTAAAAAAAATATTTTTGTCATAAATAAATTAAACAAATAATTAATTCTAAACACAAACTCTATTCCTAAATCAACTTCTGGTATTGCAGTAAGCATGGTTGTAGATAATTGAACATTGCCTTCTGATATCGGTTTACTTTCAATCTATATGAAATTATTTTTTATGAACCAATTTATCAAATATTTACATGATTGTTAACAATGATAATGGTGATAATACCCGTAGATGATCTGGTGGTTGAAAAAGCTCATCACGAGGGTCTGCGGGACCATTTTGTTCTTTGTCTTCTTCTTGATTTGATTTATCCTTTTGTCCTTTACGCTTTCGCATTTCTTCCTCAATATATGCCATCCTGAGAAATTGTAAATTGATTATTGTTTCTCATTTTGCAATATATATATATTATTTTTAATTAATTAATTAAATATTACATGTGTTTGTCAACATCAAGAGTATTGGTTTGTTTGGTAAAGGAATCCAGCATGATTTTTTTCTTTGCAACAGTTTCATCATCTTCTTCTTCACTTTATTTTTTTTTTAAAAAGAAAAATCAATGATTGATTAATGTCATCAAATTTCAAAAAGTAAAAAATAAACACGAAATTACATTCATACTCTTTATTATTATCATTTGAATCTATAGTTTCGCCAGTATTTTGCTTCCAATTTTCATCATCTTTTTTCTTTTTTTTTTTTGATTCACCTTTTAATAATTTTTCCACATCAATGCCTTGAGGTTTCTTACGAAACTTTCGAAGCTCTTCAAGATCATCTAATGTTTCACTAAAATATTTTAAAACAAGGCTGATAAATTTTTTTTAAATCATTTTTCTCAAAAAAAATAAATTATTTATTTACTCAATTTGTGCCAAAGTTTCCTCTTCCTCTTCCGATTTAGTTTTCTTGCGATAATTACGATTTTTTTTAGACATTTCACAAATTTTACAAATGGCTTAAATGGGTTTTAAACATGGATTTATATTTATTTTGGGTGAAACAAGTACGACAGTATTTTTCCTTTTTTGTAATTTGCATTTTTTTATCTTTATCACTCACTATTACTATTACTATGCAAATATTAATATTTTGTACCGAAGAAAAATCAAGTCAAAGGATAATATTAATAATAATACAAATGAAGAAACGGTTCAATTCAAAAATTGATAATTTTATTTGCTCTTGATTTTTTTTTTATTGATTTAAAAAATAAATAAAATGGGAAACATTATATACATTTACATATACAGTGAGAATAATTTTTAATAGTTCTTATATTTAAATTATTATTTTTTTTTTCTAATTATTATTTTTCAAACTATATATTTCATTTTGGATTAGTTCTTCTTTGAATATTTATTTGTTTGTCCTAATTTTTGTTGAGATAGATAACTTTCAAGTTATCAAATAATCAGAATCATCACCAATTATTGGAGTGATAGCTTTCAAAATGGGGCGCAATAGCTATCAACATGATATATTGAATACACTCATCAATATGATGAATGCGAGGATGCCAAGCAAACACCATTATCACAACGACGCCAAAACAATATTCGGTAATTAATAGTCGACTCTTAAAAGCTCATTTATCTCTCTCTGCGCAAAACTTGCTGAAAAATAGCCCTTTCATGGGGGAAAGTATCATGAACACGCACCATCATTGAAAACAATTACATATTGTTTTCAATATCCAAAACAGTAAGCTTTATCATCCATACTTCAAATAGATGAAAGAAGCAGCAAAACTTCTGACATCTATTAATGCTATCAACAACAATATAATTTGTTATATTTGTTGCTGGCAGTGTTTCCAACGTTGGTATTGTTGACGTTGGTATTGTTGACGTTGGTATTGTTGACGTTGGTATTGTTGGCATTGTTGATGTTGGCATTGCCGGGCTGGTATTGTTGACGTTGGTATTGTTGACGTTGGTATTGTTGACGTTGGTATTGTTGACGTTGGTATTGCTGTTAGTATTGGTAATATTATTGTTATCATCGCTGGCAGTGCTGCTTACATTGCCGATGCTGGTATTGTTGATGGAGGTGAAAGTAGTAATAATGTTGTCCTTTATCATAATAATGCTGTCAATGGTATGGTGTACCGATAGTGGTGTGGTGTTGTTGATACCACACCATTAATTTCGTCCAAAAGTTCGTAAACAAAAGATATTAAGAAACTATATGATCATGAAGAAACCATCTCAATTTTAATTCTAGATACTGACATACAACGAAGATGTATATAATAATTATCAATTTTTTTAGGAAAGAAAAATATAATAATAGTAATAGAAATGCCCCCCTTTTTTAATTAAAAAAAATTTTTTTTTTCAGCCAAATCAGTCTCTTTAAAAAGAAAATTTTGTTGTTGATTGCAGGAAAAAAGCGCGCACATAATGAAATTGTTGAAGGTTTTAGAAATATGTTTATCTTGTAAATTATTTCCTCTATAGGTAAAGATATTCACATTTCAATTTTTCTATTTTTTAACACCATTAATATATAAGGTCACTCCCGTTATAAGAACGCTCCTGGGGACAAGCAAAAAATGTCCGTATAACGGGATGTTCTTATAATAATAACGGGCGTTCATATAATAAAATAACGTGATTAATAAAAAAGGCTATATAAAATAGAACATAGTCTTTTTATTACCTTTAGAGAATTGATTGGTGAGAAAGTAAAGACCTTTTTTATTTTAAAAACAAAATTACTCTACATTAATTAATAGTACTAATGATGAGAATCATTATGTATGAAAAGAATTTGAATCTTAAAAAATCATAATAATAAATTTATTGGAGAATATGAAGTATATAAATTAATCGGTGAAATTATCTAATATAACTAATTATGGGAACGGTTCGGCCCGGAACGGTTTAACCGCGGCTTGAAACTTAACTGATACGGGTTGGTTTACATATTTCAAACCGCGGTTTATGATTAAGCCAGTTCGAACTCCGGTTTGAAACTGAATTAAACGTATATAGTTAATTTTCATTGATCTGGTCCATTTATAGTGAATTTTGAATTTTTTTTTTCTAATTAATTTTTTCCCCTCAAATAAAAGATGTATATTATTACTACTGCCATTACTGCCACTGCAATTTCCAATACCAATACCAATACCAATACCAATACCAATACCAATACCAATACCAATACCAATACCAATACCAATACCAATGCCAATACCAATGCCAATACCAATACCAATACCAATACCAATACCAATACCAATACCCGATTCAAACCTCCAATTTGACAGCAGGTTTTTGTCGATATTTTTGTGAAAAATTTTTTTTTAAGGAGAATTGATAATGCTGCATTTTCAACTTCAATTGTTCAAATTTTTGAATAATATTTCATCAATAATTCAACTCGAATACATGACATTAATTTTATACCTTCCATTCCATAATCATAATCATAATCATAATCATAATCATTATCAATCGTTTAAATTCCTAATAATTTACAAATCATTAGAATTACTTCGAAAGTAGATGAATATTTTACAAAATTTAGAAGTTCCGTATTTGTGCGACCCATATAGTGGATTGGGAAAAATTTCGACTGGCACTTTAAAAAATCATACTAAGGATACCGACTGCAACTTTTGATGATGGTTGCTACCATCTTTGCGTAATATAAAAATGATTGCAACCGCCTTTACGACCCTTTTTTGGATTGCGACATGGAACACTAAATCATACTGATGAAAAATGATAATGGTGATTATAAAATTACGATTAAAATTGTGTTCAAACCGCAATAGTAAACTGCCGGTCGGCGGGGCTCACTAGTCAAACTGGTGGTTTATAAACCGAACCCGAAGTTCTCAAACATATGAAATAAAAACAAACGAGTCAATAAATCCTCTATATAACGAAACATTTATCTGAGGCATTTATGTCGCTACAGCGATGTTTCGGTTTATACATATGCCGAATTTATTAGTAATAAATAGTAATAAAAAGTAATAATCAGCAAATTGTTCTAGGGAAAATTTAATATAAAATGTAGATTTAAAATTACTTAAGGCCATGAAATTTGGATAATTCAGGTTTTTGTCCTTTCTTAAAATTTCTTTTTTCTCTAAAGCAGTGATCATGTGTTTCGGCATAATGAGGTAAATTTAAAATAAATGGGACTTTAGTAAGACGATATAACTGGTATTCATATTAATATGAAGTTATACGAAAAAAACTTCTTGATAGATTTTGGCGCTTTCGGGTTAAATGGGGTCTTTACATAGAGAGATTTAATGTATAGTTGTCATTTGTTAAAACCATTGACTCTATGCCACATGTTGAATTGTTTAAAAAGACCTAGATGTAAATGCTTTTAAAGCTCATTCAATTTAAAAGCAAGATCTTATTTTAAAGCAGCATTATCAAATAATTGAGTAAAAATATCTGAAAATGGCGTTACTTTCTTTGAAGAAGAAATATACAAAATTGACTTTTTTTTAATTAATTATTATTGTAATGGGATCCAACAGAATATAAATTATAACATATCATTCAAAAGTCAATCATTCAAGACTATTTTTAAAATTTAATTAGAATTATTTTTAAAATCTGAAGATATTACAACAATTAAAAACCTACACTTGTGTCTTTATTGAAAAATGATGAATTAAATTCAGATGAGATTCGTCCTCGGAATAATATAATCCAATGGGGGCATTAATCTTGCTATATAATAGATGTGCTTCTTGTTATATTTGCTGGTTACAAGCATTTGATGGTTTGTTAAATGATGGAAATTTATACTATCATTTCGATTTGATGCATGCTGTATGTTTGGTGAGACAGAATTCCTGACAATTGAAGATGGAACAGGAATACTTCTGTCATCCATCTGGTGCATGGGGTGGAATTGGCACAATTTCTACATGTATGCTCAAGAATAGTCTTCAGTATACAGCATATACACCATTAAAAATATTCCAAAATCTCAAAAAATCAACACCTTACAATGTAACACCTAAAAAGCAAAAATCCAGCTAATATTAATAGACAGATCAAGAAAAAATTGGAAGATTGGATCCGAATTTTTATGAATGTATTTCTAGCAATAGTAATGGCTGGCCAACTAAGTTAGATACTGATTTATTAATTTTTTTTATTTATAAATAAATAAACTTTTTTCACTGAAAAAGTTTTTTGGATCAAAACCTAAGCTACATAGTGAATGATATGATTTTTTTTATAAATTTAAGATCCAATGCTTTTGTCTAGATATTGTGTATATTATTTTTTAAAATTATCATTCATTCTGATTGTTTGAAATAATGTTGAAATCGTAATTCCAATGCCCTAAAAATAAAATAAAATTTATATCAGAAACCTTAATCATAATAATATTAATAATAAATATAATATTTATTTCCAAATTTTACCTTCGTTCCTCCTTCCTATATAATAAATTTAAAGATTTTGGTGCTTTCCAAACAGGCAACATTATTGGAATTTTTGTTCTATTTTTAATTTAAATAAATTAATATATATATATATATGTATATTACTTTAAAAAAAAATACAAATACATACATTGTATCTTTTTCTTTTGTAGGGTCAAAATAGGCTATTATACATCCAGAATCTAATATGTAAAAATCAGTAATGTTTATTTGTAAATAAAATTTAAAATAAATAAATATCACGTCCATCTATACACATAAAAATATTTATATATATAAATTTACCTAGTTCTTTTATTCTTTCATTAACATCCTCATCAAATTTACTAAATAATGGATTTGGTTCAGATAATAAAATCTCCAATTCTTTTAATCCAAGATTAATGACTCTCTTTGAAGATAGAAAAGGAAATATTGTGGAAATCCCTTCAGCATTGCACCTAAAATTACATCTTACTACATCATATGTATCATGTCTTGTAAATAACTTTACTCCGGTATTTACTATCTGTTATAATAATCAATAATTATATATTAATTAATTTGGTAAAAATATATGTGAAGATCATATTGTATAACTTACTCTAAGTTTTTGTGTATTAATTGCTTGTAATAGGGTCTTTACAGCACTTGAGACTAAATACAATGTTTTATTCTTTTCAGTTTCTGAACGAACAAGTATTTGATCTACAGGAAATTCATCTGATAACCCATAAAAATTTCTAGAAATGGATAATCATAAACAATTTAAAAGAGTAAATTATATAATAATCCAAAAATATATACATACTTTATTATTGGTATTTCTTCATTGTCAGGAGATAAAAGTATAAATGGTTCTTCTCCGCTTAAAGAATTTTTACTTGAAGAGTCATCTTTTTCAACTTTTATTTCTTTCTTCTTGATATTATTGTTTGACTTTGCCTTATTTTTTTCAACTTTTGTACGTTTAGATGACTCTTCAATATTGCTTTCTTCAATACTAGATCTTTTAGATGGCAGTAACAAATCACATTTGTCCTCATTATTATTATCATTTTTCTCACTATCATTCTCAGTAATCTTTTGTTCAATGTTAATATCAATAACATCATTTACATTGTTATTATTGTAACCATCATCATCATTAATGTTTTCCTCAAGTGTATTATTTTGATTGATCCCCAAATCCTCATCTACAATTTCATTTTTAATAGTAGCTTTACTTATTATATCAGTTGATGATGATGATACTGATGGTAATTCTTTCAAAGGCGGCACCAAATTACATTTGTCTTTATTATTGTCATTATTTTTCTCATCATTTTTCTCATTATCATTCTTAATAATTTGTTCAACACTATTTGTGTTGCTATTATTATAAACATCATCATAAATGTTTTCCTCAAGTACATCATTTAGATTAGTTTTCCAATCTTCTTCATCTACAATTTCATTGTCAATAATGATTTCATTTTTAGTTATTATACCAGTTGATGATGATGACTCTGATGATGATTCGGAAGCCTTAATAGGATTTACATCTGTTATAGGTCCAATTTTTTGAAGTACAGCTATAAAAAATCCACCTGTATTTTGAAAATGTGGATAAACTCGTATGCTAAATATAAAATAAAAATTTATTATATATAGAACTAATTATTATTTTGATAATTTTTTAAAAAAAACATACCATTTTTCCAAATGAAATTCATCAATATCTTTGGGTGGCCAAAGTGATTTAGGATAATTTTTTTGACAATTTTTATCAATATCTTGTATTTTATCCACCCAGTTACCATCTCGATCCATCACCTAATTAAATAATAACAACAAATAAATTATATGAATTATATATATTGAAAAAAAAAATATAATAATTTAAAAATCCCATAATAATATATAGAATACCTTCCATGTTTTAACACCAGGTGTCCTAATCAATTGTGGTAATTGATCAGATACATCTACTAATTCTAAATTTCCTATTTTTATTTAAAAAAAAAAAAAATCTATCAATATCAATTATGTATTTCTTTGCACAAAAAAAAATTTTTTTTTTTAAACCTCTACATCTTTTTAAAACTTCTACTATAACTGCCTCATTTTCTAATGGATTAAAAGTGCATGTTGAATAAACAATACGCCCATTTTCTTTGAGTAATTGAGCTCCACGAAGTAAAATTTTTACTTGCATACTAAAAAATCAAGAACAAGTTAATACAAAAAATTATCATTATTTATACATATATAAAATTTACATACGAGTGTAAACCTATAGGATTTCCAACATTCCATTTATTCCATATCAAAAAATTTTTTCTTAAAGTTCCATCACCACTATGTAATGTATTACAATTAATCAATAAAATTTGGTATTAAAATTATTATGTAAAATTAAAAAAAAAATAAAAAATAAGAATCTATCAAGTAATAAACTGCAAGGCACATCAGCCAATATTCGATCAAATTGAATTGCTTTATCTTTTTTACTATTTTCCTAAAAAAAAAAATCAATAAATAAGTCATATATTAATCAATTCTAGAAATTATACTAAATACATAAATAAATTACCTGTTTTATAAGAATACTAGGAAATTGTGCTGCATCATGATTTGTTACCACCAAACATGGGCTTCTTAATCTTTTTGTTTGATGAATAAGCATATAACTTCTTCTTGAATCAGCATCATTAGCAATCACAATACCAGCTATATATATATTTTAAAAAAACTTAATTATTAAAACACAAAAAGAATTGATATAATTAATATTCATACATGGAATCTTGATTTCCTGTGAATCATTTGCATGAATTGCTTCAATAATTTGAGAAGTTTTGGATCCAGGAGCAGCACACATATCAAATACCCAATGATGTGGTTTAACATCTAATAATAATGTTGGAATCATGCTAACAGCTTCTTGTCTACTAATATTACCCTATAAAATAAACATAATTTGTTAAAAAAAAAAAAAGAGGATAGAAAAAATTCACAAACTAACAAATTTGTATACTAACCGCATCAGTTTCAGCCACTAACCATTTATGAAAGTATTGGAAAGCAGGATCTTTTTTAATTGTATTTCTTGGAGCTAAATGTTGCCAAGCAAGTTCGTCAGGATACCTTTAAGACCAATAAATCAATTTATTAAAAACATATAAATATAAATTTGTTGAACTATGAATGAGCATTGATATCTTTAAAGGAAAAATTTATAATAAATTATAAAAGCAACTTAATAAAAATTACTTTTACCAAGGCAAAGGTTTTGGAGCTTCTGATTTTTGATCATCACCAAATTGAATTTCATTTATTTTTGGAAAATATTTGGTTTTCATTAAATCTCTTAATTCAAATGAGTGACTTTATTTTTTTTTAAAAAAAAATAATAAATTCTTAGTTTGTTTATCAGGTCATAAATAATCAATAGAACCGCATCAATATTGACAAGTAAATACCTTCTAAACCCAGTAATTCTGAAACATGTAGGAAGGTTTGATTTATTAAATTCCATAAATTTATTCCATTCATCTTCATCAGGAATAATGTTTTGTGCCTTTTAATTATTAAAGCAATTTAAAATAAAATAATTAATAAGTCTTATAAACCTCTCATACATGATATTTAATTTATATTGATTGAGCGATTTAATACCTTATAATAAGTGACAAATTTTTCATTTTCTCTTATAGCTTCAACATACCCCTGTCTCTTATTATCAATTTTACCACCTTCGATATTATCATCACGAGATCTTTTATTGTTTTTTTTCTTTTTTTTCCAACCCATAATAACAATTATTTATCAAAATAATTTTTTTTTGAAATTGATCAAAAAAATTCCTAATCGTGTAACCAACCGTTTTTTTTTAAAACATAAAATAAAATTGTGCCATTAATATTAAAGCTTTCTAATGAAAATACTCTTGGAGCTTTCTATATATACAAAAGTTAGATATTCAAAAACATCAACATTACCCACATTAACATGGATAGATTTGACTCACATACGATTTTGTCACATTTTTCAATTATTAGAAAATGTAACATAGATATAACAAGTATCTCGTAACATATAATGAATTGATCTGCGGACTATTCTGGAATCGAATCCTGATACGGAAATATCCCTGACTGTATTATACAATATTGTAAGTATTATTATTATTTAATGCCCGTCCTTTTTAAGAAAACATTAGGGACGGGGAGTAATGGCGCAGTAACCAGTCCCCTTTTCATCCGTCCTTCCCCATGAATAATAGAAAAGGACGGGGGACGGATTCAAGCCACACCTGGCCGTCCCCCGTCCTTTTCACGTGTCCCATTGAAAAGTACTTTAAAATTACCATTACACAATATAAAAAAGATCGACATTTTAAGTCACATTCATGATAATTACGAAATTCCACTATGCTAAAAATGGGGTGCGAATAACAATTCCCTATATATATATTAATAAATTATGGCCCGTGTCACATGATCCCGTGATTTTACAACTTTCTCAATTTTGCGGATATTCCAATTTAGCAGAAAAATTTTTTGGAACAAACATATCCGTTAAATCAGAATTCACTGTGTATGTGATTTCTCTTTGAGCATTTATCTTTACAATATTGTTAGCTGTGTGAAAAGCAACCTCAACATTATTATCATCAATTACTTTGGTGATTACTCCTATTGTCCCATTACATATTCCATGTTCAAACAATTTATTATTTAGGAACATTATGCAAGCACCCTCCTGCAATGTGATAGCCTTTGGAAGATTGGTATGGTGCTTAAAATTCAACTGAATATCACTATTGTCAAACACTTCATGGTTAAAGGCATCCACAGACAAAGATACAATATTATCAGAGCATACACCATCGAATAGTAAGTTGTTGCAGGTGAGAGAATTGATATCATCAGCTGTTCATCGAAGCCCAACAACATGCATTATACTAAATAAACACATAGTTGCATAGATACATGTTCTTAACAATTTCAAACACATTGATTGACAGAAACAACAATCAATGATGGGCATAGGAACACATGTAGGAACACATGTTAACATTGCAGCATGGATGACATGACAATAAACATATCCACGTAGCATTAAAAAAAGAAAGATATATGGTATAAAAATAAACATGTAGTTGCATAGGTACATGTTCTTAACAATTTAGAACACATTGAATGTTCACCGATGATTTTGTAACAAACATGTTGATTGATCAGATAATGGTTCACAGCCATGATCTCATGCACCTGAATCAAGAATCAACAGATAAATGTAGATCTCAAATTACAGTCACACCTGTCTATTGCATACCATATGTTTGCATAATCTGTTCATTTGCAAAAGGATTTTGATTTTCTTCCTAGTATATGTAATCTGAAATAAATGCCAGTATAATCTTATTATAATTTTTTCTTTTCCATCTAAGAGCAAAGTCCAGATTCTAAATAATGACAATTAAATTATTTTGTATTTTCCGTATAATAAAGATTGTGTAGGTCGTGTAACGTGATAATTTCGAATGTCGATCAAAAACAAAATTCCACTATGCTCCCCTAGATAATACTATTAACATCAGGATCTTAAATTATAAAATTGCATCATGATGTAAAACAGGTAAGGAAGGGGATAGATGAATTTAATTTTTTATTCCAAATATATTTGTGCCAAAAAAGTTTTTTTTACAATACCAATAAACAATAAACAAAGATTTTATAAGAATGTAAAAAATGTAAGACTTGAATATCTTTCAAGATACTTTTAAAAAAAAGGTCCATAAGAATGGCCTCCAACCAATTTGAAATCCATAATAGAGAAGTGTATATCTGAAGCATCTTTTTGAAAAAATATATTTGATTTAATTGGTAATTTCATTAAATGATGATGATGGTGATGAGACCTCATGATTTTTTTCAATAATTAGATCATCTTCTAAATCATTCAATTTTATTGTTCGTATTCTTGCTACTTCATGACTTTTGATAGATCCCTATTAAAATATAAATTATTACTAACTATAATTTTTTTACAAAAGTGAATTATCTATTGTTACCTCTATTAAATTCATTGCTAAAGGATTAAGTATCTTCTTTTGAATCAACCTATTAAGCGGTCTGGCACCTATTGATTATTATTAATTAGCTATTTACCTAAATTGTTCCAGTAGACTTATTGAAAATCATACAGTGTGAAATTTCTACATACCATAAACAGGATCATAACCATTTGTTGCTAACCATGCTTTTGCATGTCCGTCAATATCAATAGTAATCTGTTTATCATTTAATCTTTCTTGAACCTCACGTAATCTCACATCAACAATATCCCTCAAAGCCAAACGTGAAAGTCTGTTGAAAACAATCTATATAAA
>CAUDNR010004478.1:3160-20201 GCA_958430865.1 Entrophospora sp. SA101 | reverse complement strand
GAGAATTAACCAGTTTTATTTGTTGACTAGAATAAACAAAATTCATATTTTTGAGAATTAGATAAAGTTACTCTTTTGGAACCAATAAAAGAATAAAATATTTAATGAGATGAGTGAGTGCAAAAATTAGATGGTTGTGTATGTAAATATATATTATTTTTAATTTATTAGTGATAAGGTTAATTTATAATAGAAGTTTTATTTTTAAAGTTGGTTACAAGAGTTTAGTTATTAAATAAAATTCTTGATTCATGTCTTATTTATAATAATCTCAACTACATAAGCTTCTTTGTCTACATTCTTGTACTTTTGTTTTAATAACCTTTGTATCTATTAAAAAAAAGAATTCTTTATTTCCCTGTCACTTAATAAAAATGAACACCTCTTACAAAATAATTCTGTCACACTAATAATTTTAATTCATTATCTTTTACTAATAATAAATTTAATTCTTTATATTCTTTATTATTATTTGCTAAGTATAAAATTTAATTCTTTATCATCTCTTACAAAAAATCAATTCTTTATCCAATTTTTTTGTTAAAAGTACTTTAATTTAATAGCATTGCACAATTTTTATTGGACAACTATCGCGTGAAAGTCACGGGAGTGCACTTAGAGAGGGAGTTTTATATAGATGGGAATGAAAAAAAACCATGCAGTCCAGGGGGAAGGGGGTGTGCACTTATCTCTAATTCCCAAGCTTGGGAATGAATGAAAGTGTGCACTTAGAGGGGGTTGACTGTATAATCTAAATAAAAAAATCACTTTATTAAAATAAAATAATTATTTTTAAGCATTTTCATATCCATCTGATTCATAAAATTCAACTATGCTATCTGACTTATTTGATTCATTATCACTTCCTCCATCACCTTCCGTAATTTCATCATTTAAATTCCTTTTCACTTCTGATAATTCATTATCTTCATTTTCCCAATATAATTCATCTTCATCTATATCAATACTACAACATTTTGTGGAAACTTTGGTAGATTTTTTAAGGTGTTGTTAACAATAATTTGCAAGCAATTTATGTGGACAATAATTACACTTTGTAAAATGAGACTAAATTTACTAAATGGAGGTATAAAATAATTTTTTATAAAAAATTTGTGTATCATTGTTTATTATATTATTTGTTAGGACATTATGTGCAATCCAAATGCTAACCATATGTGCACATTAATATCACCTTATTTATCAAAATATGATAAATATATTTAAGATCCTGGATTATTATTGAGATAATATCCAGGCTATTAGTAAATTTTAGAAGCCTTACCCAAAATTTACCCTTTTAGGCATGTAACATTTTTCTCCTTTATCTATTTTAGCATATAACATGTCAAAAATTAAAAGATTTACCCATGTAAGACATGTCAGGGTTAGAAAATTGACTGGTCCATTTGAGAACTGATGGAATTTGGACTAGTCCATTTCCATTAATAAATACTAAATATGGTTAAAATGTTACACTAATAGGCCCAATGGATCACCAATGGACCATAAATTTGCTAACCCTGAGACATTTAACTTCATATGCAACCATATGAAAAACTATCCAATATATTTTTATCAAAAAACCATATTAATATAGTTGTTGATGTTTTCACAGATTCTTAATAAACCCATATCTGAATCTAATATATTATTATTATTTCCAAGATAAAATAAACATTATTTAAAGTCCTGAAGATTATGATCATTTATGGTATTGTGAGAATTCAAAATATGCAGTTAAACAATTAATAAAAAAATTTTGAATTCACTCAATCACCATTGGATAATAACCATGACTATAATAATAATATTTATAACAATGTTAAGGTTAATTACGTAGATATACAAACAATAATGTGTGAAATAGATCCTTATTTCAACAATCCTATATCTTGTATATTTTTTATGAGAAATCTCATAAGAGAAGGAACATATGTATCAAAACTCAAAATCCAAAGGGAGGAAAGCAGCTCTGGAATTGTTAAATATGATTCAGGAACTTTGAAAAAATTTGGAAGTTCAGGTAAGGTTGCTTGTCGAAATTCCTCCAGAAATCAATCAGCAGGGTTTTGGCAGGTTACACATTAATTGTTTATTAGATTTTGGCAGAGTTTCGCATTTTGAGGTTTTGCCATTTCGGCATAGTTTCAATAGGATTTTTGATAAGATTTAATATAGTTTTGCCATGGTTTCAGTAATTACTAAGGAGGTTTTGTCCACAACCTTAAGTCCAGGTGCAAGGAAATCATTGAATGGGAACATTCAATTAGGATATCATACAACAAACATTCTCAAGCCATTTCATCCATCCAAATTTTATTATATATTTCTGTAAAATTAAAATAATCATTTTTTATTTTCATCATTTTCATCTATACTTGGTGGACAAAATGTTTGCATCCAAAATTTCTTTTGAACTTATTTCAAAATTATACTAATTAAAATATTGTAATTTTTATATCATTTGAAAGCTCTTATTCTTGCGAATATGTTTGTGACATTAAATTTTGAAGTTTTGTCATGAAAAAGATAAAAATAAAAAATAAAAAAAGATGTAAAAATAATGAAGTGTTGATAGATAAAAGGCTTATTTTTTATTTCAAAAAAAATATTATTTAATATCTAGTTGGCCAACCATTGAACATTTTTTCAAATTGGCCTGTAGATAAATTTCTAGGTCATCTTGCAGAATTTTTTCTTTAAGCAATTTGTTCTTTTGTTAATGGCATATTTAATCATGACAAATATAAAAAAAATGTAAGGAAAAGTTAAAGCTATACATGCAGCCCAAAGTATTTTGACACTGTCATAAAGGAGTTACACATGTCATAAAAGGATATTACACTTATGTTTTTAATAGTGAGTGCCGTAATTAATTTCTACTTTCTACCATCAAAATTGAAATAATTTTGATCATTGAAATCACCAAACCAATTTGGTAAAATTGATTAAAACGCGTCGTTACACGAATTTACTTGGTCTCATTTTCAATTTTATATAAAGTGGGCACTTACTTTGACCTTGCATAACTCATTCAATATTTGAGATTAAAAAATTTTAACCACTGATTTTGAAAGCTCTATTGTTGTTTAATAAAAATCAGTGACTCGAAGTTTTTCTTTATTTACTTTTGCCATATTTGGTAAAATAATTTTTATTATACTACATTTTTGATTATAGATGATCTGCGCTGCATTACAGTACACACTATATATATATATCGGTCCTTCTGTTTTGGCTAAAAAAAGACCGCTATAGAAAGATAATGTAGTACAATATTTTTTATTTTTAATATATAGTACGAATTACGAATACATTATTTACATTAAATATTTTGTGAGTAATACAATTTTTGTGTGTTTCAAAATTACCATTGATTTGATGCAAATTGGGTTCTTTGTGTACATTTTTGAAGGAATGTTAGTTCATTAACATCACGAAGTCATGAGGCTGTTCTTATGTCATATTTACAACTATATTATTAATCGATATTATAGCAAGTCATAATGGTGTTATTATGATTCTTCGATATAACATGAAAGTGTACAAAGTAATAATGATATATGTATAAAGTAATGTTATAAAGATATGAAATAAGGATGTTGGATATGTGATGTATTGTTGTCATAATAATAAACAGATTGTAACAATAAGAGAAATATAAGTGCGTTCAGATTATATCTAAATAATACGATCATAATTTATTCGTAACTAATTGATATTAATTTGATGTGGTATAGAAAATTTCCTATTTAACACTAAAATAAATTTTTTGTTCAACAAATAAATAATAATTGGCTAATTTTGACGCTCAGAACGAATATTAGAGTCTCTATTCGTAATACGAATTTTTATTTCTTCGTGTATTCGTTTATTCGTTTATTCGAATTATTCGTTTATTCGTTTATTCATTTTATTCATTTTGTTTATTTATTTGTATTATTCGTTTTATTCGTTTCGTTCGTTTATTCGTTTATTCGAATATTCAAATTCATAACGAATAAACAAATAATTGGGATAAACCTTATTTGAATAGAACCTCTAATACTAATACTAATGCTAACAATAAACGATTAAGTCGTGTGATTTTATAATCAAAAGGAAATCATTGCTATTTTTGAATTTAAAAATTTGCAATTCATGATTCACGAGATTCATGCATATTATCAAATCGTCCAAAAATCCCCTTGATTTCGATGAGTGTAACCCCCTTAATGACGATGATGATTGTGGTCACTACAAAACAAAAAATTAAATTCTTGTTTTTTCACTTTCACAATGCCTGTTGTTTGTTTTCATTAATCCATTAATTAATTCGTGATCCGTGTGACAATTGCAAAATTTTGCCGATCATTAATATTAT
Organism: Entrophospora sp. SA101; assembly: GCA_958430865.1. NCBI lineage: Eukaryota > Fungi > Glomeromycota > Glomeromycetes > Entrophosporales > Entrophosporaceae > Entrophospora > Entrophospora sp. SA101. Next base: position 15,835 of record CAUDNR010004478.1, on the reverse strand, counting down.
TTTTGTGGAGATAATAATAATTTTAGGAATCTGAATGTCCCTCACATGGCTCAAAACTTCATATAATTTATATATTTTTTCATGATGCATTGCCCAATTAAAAACTTTCAATCATCTATGAAATTTCAAAGTTTGATTTTTTAAAAAAAGATTATAGGGGCTTTATTTTTATGTCGAAATATCTCCAAAACTCTAATGGTGATTTTTAGGCAAGAATCCAGTGGTCCTGCATATAAAAAGGTCATTGAAAATTGATATATTGGTACATCGACAGATTCATATCATGTATTACAAAATGGTTTTGGGGAATTTTTAATTAGCATTAGTAATTCGCAAAAAAAAAATTTGCGCCAAATTCTGTCTCACGTATTAATTAATTTATTTCGTGCACATAATTATGATGTAACGTTATACCTTCCCACCTGAATCTTATATATGCATGTATACTCCATGCGATCACTGCGATTTTCTGTTGTAGTGAACGGGAAGATCCTATATACTTAGATAAACCAGTTTTGCATATTATTGTTGTACACACTGGCAAACAAATATTGATGTAATATTAATATATATCTTTAAATATATGGGGGTTTTTTTTTTCATACAAATAATGCATAATTTCTTCACTTCTTACTTTTTCATTTTTAAATCATAACAAAACAACAGGAAAAAATCATGGGCGCAAATAACTCAACACTAAAGGATAAAGTTGATAAAAAGAAAAAATTCTTATCTGATGACGGAGGTGATTTTATTTCTAATAGTGATGACTATATAAATATTTTACCAATTAATGAAGATGAAGCTGCAAGGACAGATGAACTTCATTTCGTGTTAAAAACGTTAAATGGTGAATCAAATTTTGTTGCTCCCATTGATGAAAAATTGAAAGATGAAGATGGATTTAGGGTATTAGATGTCGGGTAATTAAAAATAACTAAAATAATTAAATTATTTATTTATTTATTAATCATGCATAATTTTATTAGATGTGGTAACGGATCATGGACATTGGATATGGCAACAGAATATAAAAAAGCAAAATTTACTGCATTGGATATACTGCCAATATTTCCGAATGAAATTAGACCAAAAAATGTAGATTTTGCGTTGGGAAATATCCTCAAAGGATTAGATTTCGAGTCAGACACATTCGATTATGTGTTTATGAGATGTATGAAGGCGGCCATATCAAATGATGACTGGCCAAAAGTTATACGTGAATTGTTAAGAATTCTAAAACCAAATGGTTGGTTGGAATTATGTGAAATTGATGGTGGCTTTGTTAATGGATCTCCTGAAGCTGATTCGTGTTTCAATCGAAGTAAAATTTTTTTTGATATTTGAAGATTTTAAGTTAGCCAATTAAAAATTAATTTTTTTTTTTTTATTAAAAACACAATTCTAGTGGAAGAAAAGCTCTTGAAAAAATATGGAATATCATTAGATTTGATCGAGTTGCTTAAAAAGACTTTTACGGATCGTTTTCATTCGGTGGTTGATGTACAATATATACGGAAAGATCTTCCATTGTGTAGTCGATGGGATGATCCAGATAAAAATAAAATTGCCGAAGTTTGTCGTAGAAATATATCATGGGGGGCAAAAAATATTGGTCAAGCGGTGGATTTTCTTGGTCTAAAACCTAAAGAATACGAAGAATATATCGAAAAAGTCTTTGATGGTACTAAAAATCGTCCATATTGTACCATGGCATATTATAGAATAATCGTAAGGAAAATTCCTAAATAGTGTACACGTATCTTTTGGATGGAAAATATATTTATATGCAAATAGTATAATTTTGTATTTATTAATTAATTATAGTGCATAATTTATAATTTCATCATTAACAAGTAGTAATGAATTTCAAATCGAGTAGAACAATTAACACATATATAAGTTTTGCAATCTCCAGAAATTTGAGATTAATAGAAATATCTTTTTTTTAAAAAAAAAGTACTTTATTATTATTGTTGTTGTTGTTGTTGTTATTATTATTATTATTATCAGAAATTTTATCTTGAGCTTTAATTATTTTTACTAAATTCCTAAAGCCAGCAATAATTTTATTTGGATTTTTAAGGAAAAGATAGCTGGATGGTTCTTTTAGATTAGCTAGAATCTTTTTCAATATGTCATTGTTATTCCATTTATCACTACCAAATTCTTCTTTCCCACTATTCAAAAATTTCAAAGCTAAATTCATTTCATTACAAAAAATCAATGATTTTATAAAAACTATCCAAGTGTCAATTGTTATTATTTGATTGTTTAATTTTGTTTTCATATTTATCAAGTCACTCCATATTGTTAGTAAACTTTTTATATCTTGATTTTTGCCATAAATATCTGCCAAAGCATGAAATGTTGTTACATCTGGCTTAACCTTTAGATCATGCATTTCTTTAAGACATTTTTGTACTTGATCGAATTGTTTCAAATCACCAAATCCTTGCAACAATATATGAAAAGTTACAAGGGTTGGGTTCATATTATTTTTATAAATATATAAATACCATTCTATTGCATCTTCTACATACAAATCAACAAATGATCTATTAGCATCGCCACTATTACCGCCACCACCACTGATTAGACCAGAGTGATAGAGAGCAGCTCTAAAGTTACCAGAAATCATGGTGTTAATAGTAACAATATCAACACTAATGTTCCATCTCTTTTCCATTTCTTCAAGAAAAAAATTTTTAGCATTTTCAAATTGATTATTTTTAAAATAAGCATTAATTATCTTATTGAACGTTTGTTTTGGTGGCTTTAAAGATTTATTGAGCATTTGTTTGTATATTGCGATTGATTTCTCAATATCCAGCTTATTTTCTAGATACTGAGCTATTATTGAATCAAATACCGAAGAATTCAATTTCAAGGAATTTAATTTCAAATAATCTTTAAACACAATTTCTAATTCTTTAATTTCGCCCAAATTACCAAAAACATGTATAAACGAAACGTAAATTTGATGATCCAACTTAAACCGTTTAGCCTTAAACAATTCATAAAGTTTTTTAAAATCATTAATTGACGCTTTATTTTCTATGTATGAATTTATTATTATATTTAGTGTAGTTTTGTTTGGTATTATGGATGATGGATGTCTTTCATTTTGTTGTAAAATCAATTTCCAATTCTCGAAAACTCCCTCGAATCTTTTAGTTTTTGAATATGCTATTAATAATAAATTATAAATTTCTATGTCATGAATTATTCTTGAATTTATAATATCAGATTTGATTTTTTCCATTTGTTGCAATCTCAAATCTATCTTTGTCTGATCTACTACCAATCCATTGTTCTTTAATAATTTTGCTAAATCACAATAATCTGCATACGTTAAATTTCCATTATTATTGTTATTATTGTCTCTTCTTTTTGAAGATGAAGTGTATAATGACCAGGCAATATCTACTTCATCTTTTATTATTGCATTTCTGAATATTGTTGAAATTTTTAAATTATTTCCATCGAAACTTGGTAAAGCTTTAGTTCTTGTGACAATACTTTGTTGTCTTGGTAATTGGTTAGTATTTGTGGTTGTAAGATCACAATAAATTATCCTTCTTGTTAAAAATGATGACGACGGTGATGATTTATTTTTAATTTGTCGAAAAAAGATTATTGAAAAGTTTTTAAACAAATTTTGCATTTTTTAAAAAGTTTTTTTTTGATCAAAAATTTTTTTTATCTATAATAAGAAAGATTTCCGGCAAAAATTCTTTACTATTACTTCTAAAGATACATATCTAAAAGTTTCTGAATTTAATGAATTCCCATCTTTATTTTTGATGAGAAAGCGCTCTCTCTCACAATCTATGGATGAAAAAGGAACACTATCTTTGAATTAAATGAAAATGATTTTAAGATAATCTTGAAGAAATTTTAAAATTATATACTGGTTTTGGTGGCGGGGATGATAATATTCCTATTCGTATCTCTCGAATATTCATGACATATTAAATCATATAAATCATATAATTTTTTTTATTTTTAATGTTATAAATGTTATGCTCATTATTCACAAGCTTTTATATTTATACAACTTTAAATATTATAAGCTTCTTGTTTTTAATCTCGTAGGAATTTGTTTTTATTTACGAAAACAATGAATATAAAAGAAAAAGTTTTATTTTTCGAATTGCAACGTTGTTGAAGAAAGAAATATTGAAAATGATATGGAGATTTAGGATGTCAACATCCCACATTATCAGTATAAAAATGTATACAAAGTCATAATAAATAGTTTCCCGACCATTTTTCCTTTTTGCATTTGGTGGGTAACTAAAACTCCTCAGTTTCAACAATTTAACCAATACGAAGCAAATTACACTTCAAAAATAATTATGCACGTTATAATTATGTACGCATATATTTTTTTCAGTAACATATTCCCTTACCCAAATTCCCTCAAAAAATGTTAGATTTCCCATCTCTAATATTAACACGTTCACATCATTTTGAATGATTAATGTGCTTATATACCACCTAACGTAAAGATTTTTATTAAAGATACATTATATATCCTTTCCCAGATTTACATCATGGCCAACCTTTAATGTTATTAAATATGCACATGAAATGTGCCTATTATTTATATATAATTTTCTATCCATTAATGCATATTTTTTATGATTCGGTTTTGTTTTTTTTCACCTTTGAAGTAATAAAAAAATTGAGTTGAGATTGATTTTTCTTATACTTTTTAATAATAGTTTATATATATTACCACTTTATCTGCTTATCATGTTCTATATATTAGTCGTAATGTTCTTTATAATCCAGTTCAAAAATTATTTGTCATCTTTGAAGTAATAAAAAAATTTGAATTGAGGTTGTTTTTTCTTAAACTTTAATAATGGTTTATATATGTGTATAGTGTGTGTGTGTGTGTTACTTCTTTACCTGCTCGTTCACTCACTATTTATGCTTATTATGATTGTTTTAATTTCGTTATCACTTGTAGAATTTTCTTATTTGTTTGCAATAAAATGAATATAATTAATTGATCATTAATATGATATATGATTTCTTAGTAATTAGCGATTAAAAATGTCGTTTTGAGTCCATTCAAGACCAAGCTTGAAAATTACAAAACACTCAACAATAATAGCTTGGTAGTTTATGATTTGTGTGTAACATTTATAATATTTACACGTTTAAAAAAAAAAAATGACTACTGCTGCATTTTTGGAAAGTAATTGTCCAGACTTGAAACTTATAAGTCGTGGTAAAGTACGGGATTTGTATGAAATAGATGAAAAAACTTTACTTTTTGTTGCAACTGATCGAATAAGTGCATTTGATGTTATAATGAAAAATGTGGGTAAATTATAATTATCATAATTTTTGTTAGAAATAAAAAAATTTTAAAATAAATTCTTTTAATTATTTGAAAAAAGGGAATACCAGGGAAAGGAAAAATCTTAACAAGGATTTCATTATTTTGGTTTAATTATCTAAAAGATATTATACCAAATCATTTGATAACAGCAGAATTCAGTGAAATGCCAGATATTTTACAAAAATATAAAGATCAATTAGAAAACCGATGCTTATTGGTAAAAAAATGTAAGGTCCTACCTGTTGAAGCTATTGTCCGTGGTTATATAACTGGTAATAATAATAGCATAATAAATAATTATAATCATAATTATAGAAATAATAATAATTTAATTTTCAAGGATCTGCTTGGGAAGAATATAAGAGAAAAGGTAGTATATGTGACATTGAACTTTCTAAAAATTTAAAACAATGTCAAAATTTTGATGAACCTTTATATACTCCTAGTACAAAAGCAGAGATTGGGCATCATGGTGAGTTTTTTTTCTAAATTTTAAAAATATTTCTTTAGAAAATATTTATATATTTATCTGCTGTTATTATTATTCTTATTATTATTAGATGAAAATATTCATCCCAATAAAGGTATATGTTACAAATAAGTTATTGATAAAATATTTTAAATTGATAAATTAATACATTGATGATTTTTAATTTAGTCAGTGAAATTGTTGGTGAGGAATATGCAAATAAAATTTCAGAAATTTCAATAAAGTTATATTCAAAGGTTAGTTTATTGATTATCTTAATACTTTTATCTAGATAATCAATCAATTATTTATATATTTATATATTTATAGGCCAAACTTTATGCTTTGAGTAAAGGAATCATTATTGCAGACACCAAATTTGAATTTGGGATTGATTCTGATGGACAGCTCATTTTAGTAGATGAAGTACTAACTCCAGGTATATATTATTGTTTACAACAATAACATAATAATAAATACAAGATTTAATAATCAATATTAAAATTTTAAAGATTCTTCGAGATTTTGGCCAGCTGAATCTTACTCAATTGATAAAACTCAAGAAAGGTTATTTTCGATTTTTTTAATTCTAATTTTTTATAACTTACTAAACTTAATATAAATTTATATTTATATAACAAAGTTTTGATAAACAATTTGTAAGAAATTATTTGTCAAGCATTGGATTTGATAAACAATATGGAATTGAATTACCTGAAGATATTGTCAAAAAAACATTAGATAAATATATCAAGGCCTATAAATTATTAACTAATCAAGACCCCCAAGATTTTTTTTAATATTTTTATTATTATTAATGTTGAGATAAAAAATTATGTGTTTAGATGTGGGCAAAGAATTTTGTCATTCTGTATATCAATTATAAATAAAGCTTGCTATTTAGAATAAAAAAATAAATACAATAGACATTCAACTGCCTAGATCATACAATAGTGATGTGATTCATGGATGGTCAATCTGGATATCTGCCCATTCATATTGATATATTAATATGGATTGGTGGTTTAAATGATTGAATTGAAAAAATATATAATTCATCTCATTAATTAATTGTTTATTTATTATATCATCATCATCATTATTAATTTAATCATCTTAATCATTATCTTTATTTGCAATTGCTTGTTTATATATACAATAAAATTTATATATGATTTTTTAAGATACAAATGAAAAATAAACAAGTTGCACTTGCATATTCTTCTAACTTATCCCCATAATTGATGAGTGATAAGATCTAATATTTTCTATTGCTATTGAATCAGTCAAAACATATAAAGATTATCTATTATATTAATTTATTAAAATTACCACCACAAATCATTTATATTTCACCATTTCACCAACCATACCATGACCATCTAATGAATAATTTTTTATTTGATAATTAATTTCAATTAGTTTGAGTCTTCTGTTTTGTTTTGTATTGTGTTTGTTAAGAGTATAAGCGGTGAGAATGTTTGTATGTAGCAGGGTATACAATGATAATTTCACCGAAATAAGCTTTAAAACGTCTCAAAAAAATTCAGAAAGTATGGTCCAAAAGATTAAAGAATATGTTCAGGTGATCAATTGATAGTTGACATTGGTCATTTATTTTATAGGTATTTGATCTAAATTTCGATTGGCTAATTTGGAATAGATAAAAAATGTCAGATGATGGAAGAATGTTAATTCTGCGTAACACGATAAACAAAAAAAAACCTGCTCGGCTGCATTATTCATTCTAATCATTCTAACTGAGAAAAGTTATTCAAAAACCTATAAATGTTTCACAAATATGTTTATTATTTATATTATTATTAGAAAAGTTGTTAAATAAAAAAAGTAAAAAAAATTAACCAACCATTTTACAATCATGATTTTCCTTTCTTTCTTTTCTTTACCTTTAAAAATCACAAATTCAATTATAATTAAAATAAGAGATTTATTAATTTGAGAAAATGAATAAATATAATAATGATAGTTGGGAAGATTTATTATGGCATCCTATATACAAAGCAAAGGCTATAAAGGACTACAAGAGCACTCATCCGATGGATTTATCTTTTGAAGCTGGCGATATTATTGAAGTTCTTGGAATTGGTGAGAAGGAGAAAGGGTTAATTATAGTAATAAATAATATTCAATATTCAATTAAATTACTCATTTTTTTTTATTGTGTAATTTAGAAAACGATGATTGGTTGAATGGTAATTGTAAAAATTCAAAGAAATTTGGTTCATTTCCAAAAATATTTGTCAAAGTGACAGAAAAATATCCAGAAATCGATTATGATATGATTATTGATATTTACAAAAATAAAAATAAGAATAAGAATAAAAATAAAAAGATTATTGATGATGATGATGGTGGTGATGATAATGATGGATTACAACAGCTACAGCAACCATTACCATCTCGTCCTACCACCAAAAGGAAAGAATCATATTCATCAGTTCAGAGTTATGATAGTTATGATAGAATGTCTATTTTCAGTAGTTATGATTATGAAGAAGCAGATCCACTTAGGTATTTACCAAATTTTATTTTATTTTTAATCTTAATGAGTAATATAATAATGAGTAATATACTAATAATGTTGTTATAATGATGTATTTAGTAATTGTACAGTTGTTTTATATTCTGATCTTCAAGGTGATCAACTTGATTTATCAGGTGATTTTTATATAATTTATATATATATATATTATTTATTTATTTAATATCATTAAATTGATAATTTACTAAAATAATTATGCATTTGATAGAATATGATTTTTCAACAGTGGATGAATATGCACGTGAGACCCCAGAATCCAATACACATTCCATAAGAAGTTTATCACATTATCTTACTTCTGTGTGGGATGATCCGTTATATAAATTACGTGCTATTTTTGTATGGGTTGCTGATAATATCACTTATGACACCGAATCTTTGTATTCAGGTATTATTATAGTAATAAATAAAAATAATGATAATTTTTTAATTAATTGATTAATTAATGGAATACTCTTGCTTGTATTTCCTTTTTATTAAGGAAAAAGGAAAAGTCAAAATGGAAAAGACATTTTAAAAAGTAGAAAAGCAGTTTGTGCTGGATACAGTGAATTATTTAATGATTTAGCAGTTGATTCTGGTTTGGATACATTTAGGATAAGTGGTGCTGCTAAAGGTATGAATTTTTCTAATTTGTTTTAAAAACTTTCATATATATATTTGTATTTATTAATATAAGTTGTTTAGGTGCCGGATATACTGTTGGCTCTCCGATTGTTTCAGCAGAATACGCACATGCATGGAACTGTGTTAAATATAATGGAGAATATTTATTAATTGATTGTACTTGGGGTGCTGGTGTTGTGGAAGAAAGAAAATTTAAGAAAAATTTTAATGACTTTTACTTCCTTGCATCGCCAAACCAATTTATCTATAGTCATTTACCAGAACAACCAAAACATCAATATATTGGACCTACAATTACAAAGCCTGAGTTTATTAATTTACCATATGTTAAACCATCATTTTTTAAATATGGGTTAATATTTAAACATTTTTATGGATGTGAAATTGTAATTAAGAATGATATGTTGTGTATTGAGTTGGAACAAACGAAATTGCTTGATGAATCAATTAATTTTGCTGTTAATTTAGAATGGAGTAATACTCGTAATAAAGATTTATGTTTTTATCAAAATTTTCATATGATTGGAAATAATGGAGGTAGAGTGCATAAAATATCCTTTGGATGCCCTAATCGTGGACAAGGGCAATTATCAATGTTTCTTATTCCTGAGGGTCAAACATGGGTAAATATTTGGGAGAGGGGTTTTTGTGCAATGTTTTATTTTAATCACTAAAATAAATTTTCATTAAATATTTAAAAAAAGGGAGAAATGACCGCTTCTTTCAAAGTTAAAAACCAAGGGAGTGGACTTAAAAATCGGCAATTTGTTTTAAAATATGATTCACCATCATTCAAATTTACTATAATTAGACCTATAACAAAAATTCTTGGCTATGCTAAAAAATCAAAATTTGAAATTATAATTGTTAAAAACAACCACAATAATAGGAGTAAAAAAGATAATCCACCAAATTTATTAATTTGTGATGCAGACTTTGGGAAAAAAGTTAATTTGGAACCATCAACTACTGATAATGATTATTGTTTTGAGGAAGGTGTTGTTTATTATTCAGCTGATGTTGTGTTAAATCATAAAGGTATTTGGAGAATAGGTTATGAGTCAGGACCAAACAGCTATGGATTTTTAGCAGAATATGAAGTTAAATAGAAGTTAAATGCAAGATATTAATAATAGCTATATCATTCATTATAAGATAATAATTTAGTTCTTAATTGTATTTATTTCTCTTACCTTAATCGGTTTTCATTTTCAAATGGATTTGACAAAAATAGTGGCAAAGAAGCCTTTGCATAATTAATTATTATAATTCTCTAATGTAAATCAAATAAATATATAAATATATTTTTCCCCCCATACATTTATATATAATATTAATCATTGTAATTATAATTCCGAAAATCAATTCAAAGTTTAACTCCTTTTTTTTTGATTTAGATACAGCTATCTATATAGATGGTTTATATATAAACAATGAATGTGTTAAAATACCATTATTCATATGGAGCTGGATTAGAGAAAGGTCAAATAGTATAGTGAATCTTAATAAGCTAACTTGAAAGTGTGTTATTTACAAGATAAATATATATAATATATATTTCTATCTTCCCAACAAATGTTACCTGGAAATCATCTACGCTAATGCTTAAAGACTCCTGAATAATGAAATGCACTTTGAATAAGGTTTCCTTAGGACACATATAAGGTTTTCCATCAAGTGGAAGTTCGTTGTATTCATCATTACTGCATTCATCTAAGTTATCATTATGTTCATTGGATTCATCACCATCTGTATCATTATTTGCATCAATTTCATCAAAGGAATGTTTTTAATGAGTATTGTCAGCAATTAAAGGGAAATTAAGGGTTTGTCTGTTGCGGTTGATTTATTGTATTAGAAGGTATAGTTTCTTTATTATGGTCTATAGATTTATTTTTACCCTTTTTGTGGCTTGAATCTAAACGCGTAATAGATATTATAGGGAAATCAAGGGTCGTTTGTATACATTTTTGTTGTGAGCATTCCCCATTATTTTCGTGAGAAATTTCGTGAAAAAAAAATAAAATAAATTTTTTCAAATTGATCATATGGTGTGGTAACACCAACTATATTTTATATATATGAATTTATCCTGTTACTAACAGGAACATTTTATAAATTATTAATAAATTTACCCTTATACTAGCCAGGAGGCAAAAAAAACTTTACCCTGTAAAAACTTGAACATTTTTTAAGGTACTATTAATTTTACCTATAGCTTAGCCAGAAACTTTTGGAAATTTTTTATATAAACTTTACCCAGTCTACATGATGGGAACATCTATATAAGTTTCCGGGGTCCTGTTGGGATTCTCATTTTACTGGTTCCTCTGGAGAAAAGGTCTGTGGCCAGATTTCTGAATAATTCTCTTTAGGCTGAACTAAATAATCCTCTAGCTTTTGAAACCCATTTTTGACTGAAGAGATCGTGGGTTTTTTAACTCTACTTTCTTTTGCCGATCCAAGGAGTCGAAGATTAAAGTGTGATTTGTAAAGTCCAATATCAATAAATTTGGAATAAGGCTCTCCAACTGATTCAATGACTTTTTCCACAAAACCTTTAAGGTCTTGATAATCAATAAATCGAGTATGGGGATAAATAATATGCCAGCTACATTTATTAATATTTGATGAACTTGCCAAAGCAAAGTTATTTAATGATACCATGCAACCCAATGTGGAATATATCTATGCAAGCAACTAAAATTCGAGATAACAAATCTTCACGAGTAATTTTTTCACTATCTAAGGAAGGAAGTTCAGGATTTGTAGGATCAGATTTTTGCCTTGCATCAATATCAATTATCAAGCGAAGAGGCTGGTTCCCATCAATACATTCATGTGTATTTGGCATTCTATAAACTTCTATAGGATGATCGATCACTGTATAACCTTTTCCCGCCACCTGGATTATATATTGAGAATAAATCTCTTCGGGTTGGTATGCCTCTAAAAGTGCAGTATCATTTTTATCAGTATGGCCATTGGATGCAAGCCAGTATTTATAATATATATGTTCTCCATGGCCAGGTTTATAGTCAAGATCCGTTAAACCTTTGAGAATTATTTTTGCCTCATTATATTCGGCCAATTTTTGATTTAGACGCTGTCGTTGTAACAATTCACATAAATGTTTTTTTGATTCACTAGATAATCTCATTTTATTGATTTGTATGTATGCGTTGTTTGATCTGACAAAAAGTATATGTAGTATTATTTTGAAACTAAAATAATTGATAGATAAATCTTTAAAATAAAATTAATTATTCCAAAAATTTCAGCAAACCAAGTTTGCCCAAATAATATAAATTTGGTTGAAGTAATTATTATATACAAAAACAATAAAACCCAATGGCATTCTATCATTGCCAATATATTCACAGAACTGGAAAAATCTGTGGTTGAGGATGTCATCATCCTAAAGGATGCTATATTCATTGTAAATCTCCAGTACATACTCCTTGTAGAGATTGTGGTGAGCTAAATAGTTATATACATAATGCATTGGGGTGTTACAAATTATAATAAACACAAACATAGTTGAGCACACATATAAAAAATCATATGTGCGGATTCTTCACCGATCAATATATGTAAATTTTTTCAATATGAAAATTCAAACTCTATCTCCTCTAGATTTGTAAAATAAACCTTTGT
>CAUDNR010004477.1:31089-49525 GCA_958430865.1 Entrophospora sp. SA101 | reverse complement strand
TTTTTTATTATTTTTACAAAGTTTTTAGATAGTCTAAAAGATTTACCAATATTAAGAATAGTGATATTACGAACACTTGACGACAATAATAATGAAAATATCATTAATGCTAATATATATATATATTATACTGTAAAAGATTTTTTGATTTAAAATTTATTTGATCTAAAATTGAATTGATGAAATTAACCAATAAAATAATCCGAGTTCATCACCTTATTTGGGTTAGACCCAGATAATTTTTTTAAAAAAAAATACAATAATAAACTATTTATCTATTAAAATTATAATTTAATGCAGGCTCAATCCAACATCGATCAGAAGGAAAAAAACAAAGCAAACAAAAATAAACAAAACAATCTAAATCAAAATCTTATACAAATCTAATAATTAATAACCGCTCAAAAGTTGTTTTATATTTTTTGGAGTTGATTGATCGTTTAAATGTTTGGTGTTGAAACGCAATGCAGATATTAAATTAGTACATTCACTTGTACCATGAGTTTGAATTGCTTTTACTGATGATTTTATCTATCGTGATTATTATGATTATTATTATTATTATTATTATTATTATTAAATAATATTATTAAATTTGTGTTGTGAAATTTTCTCTATCACATATAACCTACAATTAAATTACTTACATTTATTAGTGATTGTCTATTGAAAGCACCTTGTGGATCAATGTGATCATATAAAATAATGGAAACAACCATTACTCTTAAACAAAATGCTGTTGTTTCTGGTTTTTGAGTTCTATATAAATGTCACGTAAATATAAAAATAATTATTAAGATGATTTAATTTTTTCACCACACCTTCCCTCGAAAAAATACCTTCTGGTAACTGAATGATAACAAGCAGCAGCTAATCCTGACAAACATTCTAACACACTTCTACCAAGATTGTTCTATTAATTGATCAAAAAATTTATATTTAGTTTTTTTAATAAGTATTACAATTTATAGAATAATTGTTTGAGATCGATTGTTTATTTACCTTGGCTACAAAAAGTTCAGTTACGTCAGTAACTGTTTTTAACATTGGTGTTGGATATGCATAAAACAATGAAATTCTATTGGCCAATTCATCCTCAATCATAGCTGTCTTTAGATCTACCTAGAATACAATAATGACAATAAAATATATTATTTAAGGTGGTCTTCGTAACATATAATTTAGGTTATGGTAATAAATTAAACTAACTTCATTTACAAGTTTTCCTCTACTAAGTGTTCTTCTATAATAAGAGAAATCATTTTGAATTGATGGTGTTCTCACCTACAAAAAATTGTAAGCAAATAATTAATATAATTAATGTTAATCAATAAACATTATATTTGTTATATGTGAAATTGAAATCTATAATTAAATATGTAGGGGAAGGGGTGCTTGGGTGCGAAATCCTTTTGATTGGCTAATTTAATTTTCTCAAGTGTGATTGCAATTTTATTTTCACGCACAACTCATTCATTAATATGAAATTTAAAAGATAAAAACCTTCAAGGAATCGAATTCAAAAGCAAAATCTAGTATATTTGCTAATAACTTGGTAAGTGCTTGTTGTTGTTCAATATTATTTAAAGCATTTCCATCACATAAAGCGCTTAATAATTCTGGAAGTGCATCTCCTACAATAATAATAATAATAATAATAATAATTAAAATCGTATCATTAATTAATCATTCTAATCTTCTTGATAATAATAAACAATTATTTTTCTGATACCAAGTAAAGTAGAATATTCAAAATATTTCTTTAATTTAGCAACAGCAGGTTGTATAGCTTGCCATGCTTCTTCTTCATTATCAGGCGTAGGATTTGATATTGCTTTTTTAATCAAATCTCCACACCCTTCATATAGCCTTAATGAATCTAATAATACATCTGTAGGTTGCAAAAGTGCCGAAACATGTTGATATAATGCTAATTCTGTTTCTGTTGGTATAGCATCTACATAAATTTTATATCGCATAATTGTTTATTTACATATATTTAGAGAAATAAATAAAATCAGATTAATCGAATGAATGTTTGCTTACTTTCAAGATCAAGGTTTAAGTCAGGCATTGATGCAACTCCATTTCCCTTACTTAAATGTGAAAGTATTGAGCCCATATTAAAATACTATATATAAATCAACCAGGAAAAATTTTCAATTATTTTTGGAAGCTTAATAACAAAAATATTAAAATATTAAATATTATGTGTGTGTGTGTGTGTGTGTGAAAGTGGGTGTTTCGTTAAAATGAGGAAAAAAGGAGGATTTTAAAAAATATTTTTCCAAGACAAAGGTTTTATAAGTTGTTATTTTTGAATGAATGAATGCGTCGTTAAAAAAATTTTGTCGAATTGAAAAAGTATAGTTTAACAAATAAATAGTTGAGTAATAAGAAAAGAATGTTATATAATATGATATATAGTGTATATAATATAGTATTTATTGATGTTATTAAGTATGGGAAATGCTTTATTTTTTAAAAAAAATAAAATTAAAAATAAAAAATAATTGTTTACATCGTTGGTGCAACTAACACCTTTATTATTAAATACATACATATTACATAAATATAAATAGAAAAAATTTTAATTTTTTTTAAAGACAAACTGTTCATAATTCACGTTACGCAAATAAACAAAATAAATTCTAATATAACTTGGATTTTTTATGAGCAATGGATCTTCATAATATATAGTTATTCGCTCGTTGTAAATTATAACGAATGTATTAACTTAATTTTAAATTCATAATTTCTGCAATATCTTCTTTATTTTTAATATTGTGTTATTCTTATTTTTTATGATGATAAACCTTCTTCATTATCAATAGTTTCTATTTCCATGCGTTCCGGTACTTTTTCTTTAACTTCTCGTTAGCTTTCATTATCTGCTACGGTAATGCTGCCCTTACCACTAATTATGGTCTTATCAATAGCATATATATTAATTTGATCATCGTCACTAATTCACTATCTTCACTTTCAACATCATCTTTAGGAGCTTTATAGATTAATTTAATCGGCATTTGATCGCCAATTTGTTTATCATCAATACATCCATTTTACTACGTTTACTGTTACCATCTTCGTTTTCGTTGAAGGTTTTACGATTAAGAATTAGTTCATTTTGCATTTTTGTTAAGCTTACTTTTTACAATCGATAAAATTTTGACAAAAAATTATCAAATTCTACGCGTTTTATTCTCATATTCTATGGACTGGTGTCTCTATCTTTTCATCCATGTGCAATTCCATAACCGATTTTTTTGTGGATGATAATTTAGTCTTTTAGTCTGGCTTTGTTCTCATCAAGTCAGTAATTCAGTAATGTATCGAATCCATGGATATAATTGTATAAATGCTTATATAATATAGAAAGTATTGCTCACTCTAGTATGAATTAAAGTTAGTTAATTGTGTGGAGGTTGCAAGTTTCTCGAAGATTTTGAAATGATTTATAAGTTGTTGAACTTGTCAAAGAATTTCGTTTTTGCTTTTATTATTTGAAGAAATTACAAGTGAAATAAAGTTTATTAATGTCTCTGAAGTTTTTGATATTATTGTTCCTTGTAATGTTGTGGTGAATCTATATCTAATTATATTACACACTTATATGATGATCTCAAGAAGAACATAATTTTGGTCCACTTTTATTTGAAAAGATTGTTTTTATTTGAAAAAAAAATGATTGGATCAGTCGGTAAGACATTCAATACTGTATACTTTTGCATTCCTGTACTGTATGATCTGCAAATTAGCATTTCTGTATTAAATGTTATGAGTACAGTATCCATTTGATTGGTGTGGTGCTGTGTACTGTATGTTGGTGTATGACTTTTTTAAAAAAAATTCTATTTTTGTAGGCCATACAGTACAGGAATGCAAAAGAGTACAGTACTGAATGTCTAATACTCTGATTGAATGAATATTTTAATTATTCACCAAAATGATTAATATAGAGAATTTCTGGGTCACATTTGATATTTATATTAATAAAATGATCATATATATAACCCGCATGAGATAGGATAATCTAGAAAAATTTGTCCGCATTAGGTGTCAAATCTCGTTATAGCAACCTAATTAATATTAAATGCAACTAGTAATTTCACAATACTATACAAAAAAAAAAGGCCCTTAGGGTTTAAAGTTTGCAACTTTATAATTTGAAATTTTGAATATTTTCACTATTTACCAGAGTTTCTCGTGACAAAATTGCTTAAAAATGGCGTAGTAGATGATAACGAGGGTTCATTATATTGATAATAATAACGAGATTTGACTGTATTGATATGATAAATTTTTATGACAACACAAACATACTTAAAAATAATTCAAATGAAAAAGAAAGTTCGCATTCAGAAGGAGTTATTATTATTATAGTAAAGCCTACCAAAAGTCGATGATGATAATTTTTATGTTGTATTTATTTTCTTAAAAAAAATGTGATGAGCACAGCGTAATAACCGGAAAACCGGAACAAACTCTTTGTTTAATAGTCATTCTCCTATACTATCGCTCTTTTCTATCGTTTCTTGCTCTTACATCCTTTGAAAATCAAATGTGCACCTTTTCTTCGTAACTTATCACCGGCTTGTTACTATCCTACTTTTAGAACTGCTCTAATATTAAATACTCCTTTTTGATCACAGCTCTAACTTGGTTATTTTGTTATTTAGGATAATTTTACATATTTATTGTGTGGTAATTATTTTAATCGAACTGGCGATTTAAATGTGTATTTGCAATGGATTTATTTTATGGACAGGGGATAATTATTTAAAATCCAGTCCACCACCAAAAATCATCACATCAACAAAAATCAACCACCAACCGAATTAACAGACAGTAAGTTAGCATTAAATAGCAACACTTCCATCATTAATCGAAACGATTGCATATGCATATTTCTTTTGTGCGTTTTTGATTGGTACACAATTTTCTTTTCATCCCTATCGAATGAAAATCCATCACAATGTCTCTATTCCCTGATGCAAATAAAATCCCCCCAGGATCTTACAAACATGCCTTGAAATAGTTTGCATCGGGTGCTTTTATTTGTTGGTAAAGACAAATTGGTGCTGGGTTCTTTCCAACTCTGTGTTTATTTATTGACTAGTGAATATCTGAATATGCCATTCTTTAGATCATGCGGGCAACCGATAAACGTGCATTCACTAGGTAACTAATTATTATTATATATAGTATGTGCGTGCATGAATAAATATTATTAATCATAATTATATAATAATAGTACTTTGGAATATTAATTTTGACCGAAGAATCGTGGGTATTTCGTTCAATGGATGTGATGACAACGGTATTACCAGAATAGAATGATATTGACAAAGTAGAAATAAAAATTCCACATTTTTTAATATTAGTGGAGCTTTGAATTTGCAACATTGTTGAATGGAATAATTGGACATTTTAACATCGACACAAATCTGTAGACCAAAATTTATATTTTAAAAAATTTAGCTAACATAGGAGCACTTTTATTACTTGCATACGTTGGTTACTTTACATGTTTCTCATTAGGTGAGAAATGATGGCAAAACGTTATACAAAGTCATAGTAGCATAAAACACAAAATGTTGAAAAAATTACATCTTTTGGTGTGTTTGGATTGGGAAAACTAGTGCTTTAACATTATTCAATGATTCCATTTGAGTTGTTCTATTTATTGGATTGGATTGGTCATGTAATTGTGATTTATTTGATATTCTTTACCAAGGCCTAAATCTAAGAATAGTAGTAGTAGTGGAATTAGCAGTATATACACACAGTGAGTTTCGGTATAATGGATATTTAACTAGTACAAATTTAGAAACTATCTGCAAAAATATCCAATAAATTCAATTTTGTTGCAGATGGTTCCTAAATCTGTACTAGTTAAATATCCGTTATACCGAGCTCACATAAATAAATAATAATTCTATTAGTAATTTTAGTATTAACAAAACCAGACAAAGTGAGCATTGGTATTACCAAAAATTTCAGGGATCAATATACATCAAAACTATCAGCAGCAGTAGTAATCACCCAATTTTAATTAATGGTTAATGGGAGACTAAAAGTTAAAGCAGGCATTAAAATTAGCAATGTGACATGAACTTGAAAATAATACATACATTTACGCATATATATATAATTTGATTTCTAAATATTTTCTTTTGATACATAGGTAAACTTGATAAGCTAGTCCTCTTAATCAATTGTTTACCTTATAATATAAATAAATGATCAACTTATCAAGTTTACAGAATCTTTATTTAGATTTAAATTCTTCAATAAGAAAGAAGATCTTTTGTATGATAAATAAATGTAAACATAAATGTATAAATAAAAGCATGTAAATATAAATTGACTGAAGATTTTAGTATTATATTTTATTAATATTAAAAAAAAATTTCACAAGACAGATAAAAAATGGCTTACTATTTTATATAATCACACAATCTTTATATATAAAATTTTTTTATAATAATAATCAATTGACAATTTTAAATGGATAATCTACAGGTGCATCTTTTCTCTTCCAATGCTTTCTTCTCTTTGTTGTTACAACATGTTCTACAAACACGTCCTCACAATACTTATTTTTAAATTGACGAATAAAAATTGGATCCCTTTAAATAACAATAAATTCCACACGCCCAAAAAATAAAATAAATAAATAATTAATCAATTTTCAATTAACCAATAATATCAACCAATTAATAAATACTAACCATAATTCTGAAGCAACTCCCAGATCTTTACAACATCTCATTAATGCATTGCTTTTAGCACCTTCAGCTGCTGTAGCTAAACCTGAAGGATCAAAATATTCACATTCACCACGAGCAATGGAAACAAGTCTTTCAATTTGAATGATTTTTCATCATCATCATTATTATTATTATTAATGGGAAAAAAAAACAGGTAAACAATAAATAAATGTATAAATATAAATTTTTATACCTTCCATGACATACTAAAGCATATTCACGAGAGATTATTCTAGGACTAACTGAATTATCACCTCTTGGTGCCAATCCCCAACCTATAAATTTTTAGATACAAAATTTTTTAAAAAAAAATAAACAGAATAATAAAATTAGTTGAATACTTGATGATTTACCTCCTGGTCCAAATGCTTTATTCAATATACGACGATACTTAATTTCAGGCAAATAAATTATACCATCTATGGAATAAAAAAATAATATCAAACATCGTGACGTAAAAATCAAATTTTGAACTTTTGTTTCATTTCTTTAATGAATTTTAAACATATTTTTTACCAGGTTTACATTCAACATCATTTGGATCAACTGGAGCTAACAAGATATCAGTAGCCTCTTTTGAAAAAGGTTGAATTGACAAGCCATAATATGATTTGGACCAATCCTGGCCACCATCAGTAATATCATTTGAAAGATCTTTGATTGTTAATTCTTCCGATTTTGATTTTGCATTTTTATTATTATCTGATGAAAATTCTGATAAAGATGGAAAAGATGTACCATCAGCGTTATTAGTGTTCATAGATGTTTTGTTATTATTATCAGCAGTATCTGAAAAGCGAGGATGAATATCTTCACTATCTGATCGACCAACTTCTGTTGCATATGATTTATATTTAATAATACTAGAACTTGAGAAACGGTAAGTTACAATTGTAGCCTTTGAAATTTACGAGGACATGAAAATATGTGTATTTATTAATTTATTCTATAACTATATTAGGAGGCTTACTTTTGTCGCATTATTATTATTATTATTATATGCACTGAAAAAAACTGGGAGTCTATTTTGTTGAAGTAAACTTGAAAGTACTGTTTGATAACGAAATTTTCTAATAAAAGTAGCCATTGTTTAAAAAATTATATATAGTTGGAGGAGAAAAGTTATTTTATTTTTAATTGTTACACGAATTGTTGAATGACCATTTTTGCACGCGTTTACAATATTTTTAAATAAAGGTTTTGAACCAAGATTGGATAAGTTACAAAAATAATATACATATCAATATATATATAATTACAATTAGAAATTTATCAGTCATCATTTATTGTTTAAATCTTTTTTTTTAATTTTATTAATAAAAACTCATCACCATCAAATTTAACTTCATAATTTTTTTAATGAAATCCATATCAGGAGTGTAAATATTTTAGTTTGAATTTAGTATAATTAATGTTGGATAAATGTTAGACAATTTGAAATCTTTAATTAATTTCTTATTTAACAAATTTAGCCACAAGAAACTCAAGTCGATTTTTATTTTTTAATAATGATACAGTGTACAATGATTCTTTAACTTTTTTTCAATATGATTAGTGTTCAGTTACGGACTCGGGAATTCAGATTCCAATGGTATATACATAATACTCCTGTAATATGTACTAGTTTTTTTCAAGCAATTTTTTATCAAATCTGATGTGTCTTAATCTTTGGAGTTAACTATTATTATTAATGCAAAAAAATTATAATTAGTCGGTGATAAAGAGAAACAGAAAGCAAATCATTAACAAAGGAAAAGATTCTATCTATTTAGTATGGGAAAAATCTATGTACATACATGATTCAAGTTTTGATCTTTTATCAGGATTGTCTTGAATTAGGAGAAGATTTTGGTAATGCACGTTTTTTAAAAAGTTTGATTAAATTTTCTACATATGTTTTTGGATTACTCATGATATATAATACCATCTGTATTAAAATAAAAATCACAACAACCACCAAAACTGATAATAATAAATTTAAAGCATCCATAGCGATGTCAGTAATGTTTCAGGCGAAACTTAATCACAAGGTCCGAAATGTATCGGATTTTTTGTATTTTTCCGAAACTAATCCGAAAGTCCAAAACTAATCTGAAATTTGAAATCAAATATGGAATGATTTTTAAAAAATTTTAATTCAAGTTTATTATTATTCTCTTTTAATTCTTAACCAAAACAACCAAAATAAATTCATTAATCCAAATCAAACTATCTATATATAATCTCAAAAAAGAATAAAAATAGTCAAATTTATAAATAAAATTTGAATTGTGAAATTAAAAATTCACATATTTTTTAGATTAATATTCTTTGTCCAAAATATCATCTATTTCTCTCTCAGGATCCCATTCTTCCTCCTCAAAATCATTATCTTGAATAACAACTCTCATATTAGATTCCTCATTATCATTATCTTCTTCACAATCATAATTAGAATCTAAAATTACCTCATCTAAATTATTTGTAAAATCAGATGCATCTAGATTCAAGATTCCTTCAATTCTAAGTGTTTCTTCTGCTGGAAATGTGAAAATGTTGTGTGTCTCTTCAGCAATTTGCACCTCTTCCAAATTTTCATCATCATAAAAATCTGTATTACACAATATATCATGTAAATCTTCAATGGGTTTTCTACTGAAAAATATGGTAATTCATTTTTCAAGTTTGAAAGATAGAAAGAAGAAAGTTTTTGCATATTTTCAATTTTTCCTAAAGAAAGTTGTGTTCTACGCTTTCCATAATACCATCCTAATCTGGACCAAATTCTCTCACAGCCAGCTGCATGCGGAGTTATAGAAAACAACTTATTAGCTAACTGGCAAATGTGATCTTCACCCTTTCGGAAACTATCTTCTAGAGAAAACCACCACATAAAAGGTGACTCATCAGTATCAAACAGCATATCAAAAGGTGGTTTTCGGCCCCGGTACATTCTCATTTGAGACATTAATTCTTTCCTCTGTTTTCTGTTTTTACCCATTTTTTCATAGTAATTATCTGCCGTGAGTAAGATATGTCGCAATGCACCTTTTGCCCCTACAGAATCTATAATTGTTTTAAGATTATTATAATCCTGTAATCTAATTTAAAAATATAATATATAGAATTTTCCTTACCATCATATCCAGGGTGTAAGAAAAAACATAAAACATAAGCATCATCATCAAATTTTTCAAATCGATTATTAAAAATTGCAATTGCTTGTTGTCGAAAAGTATGATGGTCATTCTCAGGAAGTTTTTTAATTGCTGCACCCAGGCAAACCAAACCAATAAAGCAATCTGCCAATGAACAATTTCGTGATTCTAGAGTAGATATTGCCATTTTAATTGGACAAAATATAAATGCTAGAGCTTTCAAATCATCAAAGAATGCTCTTTTATGCAATATTGTTTGCACTGAAGTATTTAAAATTTCAGGATTATCGTTGAGAATCTAATAAATTTGAATGTTATAAATATATTTATTTAAATAAAAGGAAAAAGAGGAAAGTATTTGAATTTCAAATTTACCATTTCTAATGTCACTTTATGATTTATAATAGACAAAACACAATCATACATAGTATGCCAATGAGTATTCACCCATTGTTTAAGTCCACCTCCTTCAACATGATTTTCTTTGGCTAAAGTTCTGAGTGTATCTCCTATAATTTATTATACTTTAAGTTGATTTGTCATCTAATTTCAGATAATATTTAAACATACCTACATACCTGCAAGATAACTTTTTTTAAAATAAGTAACTAAAGTATTGGAATATTTAAGCATGCGGTTTGCAAATGGTGTATTACAAATATCTTTTGAAATAAGATTGATAGCATGTGCTATGCATCTAATATTTAAGATATTTGGATATTTTTCAGAAATAATACGACGAGCAGCTTGAACATTGGCACCAGCATCTGTAACATTCGCTGAAAATTTTTCTGGTCCAATTTTTTCTATGACTTGTTCCATTTCTTGAGATAAAGCTCCTATGTATGTCTTTCATTTGATAAGTTTCGAAGGCTCCATAAATACTGAGTGTGATCAGGAGTATGTACAACAAAATTCCAAATTGATTCATTAGAAGGATTACACCATCCATCACATGCTTATAAAGTTACAGTTTGAATTTTTAATTGTAAATAAATAAAATAATCTAATATATAAATAACCTAATATTTTAATTGTAAATAAGTAATAAAATTTATAACATACCCAAAGTCAAGTTTTTGGAATTTTTTAATTCTTTGATTACTGCTTGATTAACAAAAGCTGTTTCTTGTGCCAAAAGACAACCAGAAAGAATATCCTTTGATGGAGGTTCATATGCTAGACGTAATGTTTTCAATAACTCTATGAAAAAAGGATTCTCTACAATGCAAAATGGAATTCCACAAACAACAAATAATTTTACCAATGCCCGATTTATATTATTAATACGTTGAGGTGTTAGTTTAGTGCTTTCAATATAATCAGGAAGTATTGATTGATTGCTGGATTTTCATTTTCTTGTTGTTGTTCCATTAGCCTTCGTAGCTAACCTTTCCAAAAAAAAATCACGAACTTCTACTGGTACTTTTACACATAAATTACCTAAGTGATTTTCAAGAGTAGCAGGTGAACCTTTATACCAAAATACCCCACAAAAATTACATGTAGCATTCCAATGTCCCTTTGAAACTTCTCTTCCTTGTTTGATGTATCTGCCCCATACAATTGACTTAGGTTTTCCACTAATTTTTTGGGAGGATACAGTCAATGTATCATCATTTGAAACAACAACAGGAGACACATTACTAATGAAAGAAATATTTTCTTCTGTAACAAAAGATGAATGGTCATTTATTGTTTCGTTTTCTTCCATTTTTAAATGTTAATTAAAATAAAATAGAAAAATTTCAATTGATCTTCATGAAAAATTACTATTGGTCAGAAATTGATCATACGATTTCGGATAAATTTCGCCTTTCAGCTTTAATTTCGGATTTGGGCTATTTCGGACATTTTAGGAATTCTGGTGTCTGGCAAAACTAATTTCGCACCAGTTTCGGATTCGGATTGGGCGAAAGGGTTAGGTTTCGCCTGAAACATTAGATGTCGGCCGGTAGAAAAACTTTAGTCGGTCAAGAACTTGTATAAAATTTTTATCAAATGATTTATTAGATAATAATATAAATGATATGAATTCAATTCACTAAAAAATAATATTTTAACAAAAATCTAAATAAAGATCAAAGTTTTGAATTTTCTTTGAAAAAAGATTATGAACATTATTTTTACAAGCCTATTTCTTTTTTTTTTTTTGTAAATAAATTCCCAGCCAAGCTGATTAAAATAATCTCTCAGATGGTTCTGATGCCTGCTGGTATTTCCAAGTAAACACTTGCTTGCATAGAAAATTTTGGGTAAATACCTTATTATCATTGTTTTTTTTTCAAAATATTTGCATGCCCAACTAACATTACTTCTTACATGTTGAACAGATTTTTTGAATAATTGTTTTATTATTAGTTGAAATTGAACTTAAACGGAAATGCAAACATCAGATGAAATTAAGGCTTCAAATGAATCGAGTCAAATTCAAAAAAATTGGATTCAATTCAATTCCAACCGGATTCCTAGTTTTTTGACATATTAATAGGGTTTCTATCTGAATAGGTTTATCTTTTACAAATTCAAATTTTTATATATTACAGTCAAATCTCGTTTCAACAGATTTATTAAGCACATCAAAAATTACTAATCGTGCGTTTCAACTAATTTAATATTAATATGTGAAGCAAATTTAATGAATTTAATCATAATTCGTTAAAACGAGGGTTTATCGCATTATTAATATTATTAATAACGATAACAAAAGTAGAATAATTTACAATTCATTGTTAAATTAAATAATAAATATAATGATGATGAATGACGATAATTGCATTGTTGAAAATGATGCCTCTTTAATAACTTCTTCAACAAGCACAGTGCAATGCAATTATTACATTAGGTAAATATTTTCCAGACAACTCATTAAAATTATATACAATTTTATAGTATATATTTGAATTAGATTTGAACCAAATCAAATCAAAGAATTTATAAATTCGAATTAAATTTGAATTGAATTGCCTATTACATTCTTTTTGATATCTAGTGCAAAATAGCAACAGGTTAGTCTAGAGGTACAGTGTATAATATTAAGCCTCGTGTATGAATATTTGCATAATAATGAAAAATACAAAAAGAAATTAATATTGTATTTATTATTTTTATTTTTTATCAATTATTTGAAAAACTTCCAATTCATCAAATTTATCACCATTTACTATATTGAAGTCACTGTAGGTCCTTGGTGAACTACCAACACTGCTATCTGTTTTAAACCAAAGATCACAGTTACAACCAAAACTAGGTAACCAAGAAGGATCACACCAAATTGCATACACAAACTCATTATTAACAACATAACTAAATTGTGCAGTATTGATATCATTTCTATTACTTATATTAAAAATAAAACTTTCAGTTGTGTTTTTATATGTCCAAGTTCCATTCCAATTAAGTGGATTATAACCACCAATTATTTGCTCTGAATTTTGTATTTTGCCAACTGCAAGAGTGTTGTTGATATTATCACAATTTTGATGAAATTTAGTTGCATCTAAACCATCTCTACTACTTTGATATAGAAGTTTGAATTCATATTTAGCTTTCCTGAATGAACTGTATGGTGGACTTTTTCTATCAATCCAACTTGCAAAAAGTAATGTAAGGTTTTGGTTGATTGTCAATGATTCGAGTGTTGGAATTATTAAAATTCTTGATGGTAATAAATTTAAAGTTTGTTGTCTATCTGGAAATAAATAATAATGTGAAATATCTTTCCATAAAGCCATAGGAAAAAGCATTTGATATTGCATAATTTTATTAAAAAAATCATCTTTAGAAATATCCTGAAATCTTATTAGAGTAAGAAATTCCTTTAATGTCTTACTTAAATCAATGAAGTTTTGCAATGACCAATCTTCAATATTATTATTGATTTCTGGATGTTTTGCCAATCCCCATTTAAAAATATTTTCCCAAATAACTATCTCATCAACAGAAAAATCATCCCTTTTGAGAATTTCCAATAGAATTTGTTTTTCAAATGATTCAAATTCACTTGACTGAAATAATTTTTCACTATGATCACAAAATTTTTCTAAATAGATATTTTTCAATTCCTCAAAATTTTTATTAGCATAAATTAATTGTAGAATTTTAACTGGATTTTCTTTTATATAATCTTCATAATTTTCAATAAAGTATTTTATCATATATTCATAAAGTGACTCAATACCAAGTTCATCTGCTGCAGTTAATAGTCCCAATACTTCAGCTCCAGAATAATTTTCAAATTCAAATTTACATGTGTATAAAAATCTATAAATTATTAAATTATATACAGTATTTATAATCATAAACAAATAATAAATAAAATAATAATAAAATTATTTAAGCTTACTTGAGAATAGGTTTGAAATTTTTTTCACTGATATTAGTTTTCTTAATAATATAATATCCATTTTCTTTTGTTGCATTGCTTAATTCACTGCTAAAAAATGGACAGTGAGCTGATATGATAGATGCATGTGCATGAACTTCTTTAATGTTTGGTTCTATGCCAACATATATTTTTACATCATAAAAATTTTCTGTATTTAATAATCTTTCATTTTCATTAAAATAATTTTCAAATATTGGATTCATTTTTATTTAAATAATGGAAAAATAAAATAAAGTGAGCAAAAAAAAATGGAAATTACACAAACACTTGATGTTTCACATAAAAATAAATTGTCAATTAATTAGATGCACAGCACTTTGTTTTTTAGCATTTTTAGCGCATAATGCTTTTCTTAAAAAGTAAAAAAATAATCGTCAATTAATTGGTTAAACGCATAATAATAATGCTTTTCTTTAAAAAGTAATCAAATCTATGGTATGATCTAAACAAGATATTGCAGAAACAGGAGCAGTGCGTTATCCTCAAGAACAGTCACCTGGTATCACCAAGCCTACTTTGTTAAAAATTATATACATTTATTATTATTTATATATAGTAATAAAATTTTTAAACATTTTACATTAAAGTTTTCAATCCATCATGATTAATTTTTTCCAATCTCTTATATTCAATTAAAACATCTTTTGAACATTTTATTTGAGAAAAATCAAATTTCAGGATGTTCAAGTTATCCAAGGAGCTTGCTCCACTCAATGCCACATATGTTTGGCCTTCGGCAAATATGTTCTCATCAATAGAGATAGTTATATGAGGTAAGGTCAAACCCTGTGTTTTATGAACAGTCAATGAGAAGGCATTTTGGAGTGGGAATTGTTTTCTGGAAGCTCTTTTTCTATCAATTTCAAAATAGCTTGTTTCCTTTTGGACTATTATTTTGACTATGCTGTTAAATGTGGGAAAGGTAACATCAACATTCTCATTAAAATTTTTAGTTGAATTTTTTGTTAAATTTTTAATTGAATTTTTTGTTAAATTTTTTTTAATTGAATTTTTCATTAAATTTTTAATTGAATTTTTCATTAAATTTTTTTTTTTAATTTTTTTACTTTCTTATTTACTTTTTTATTTTATTTATTATTTAGTATACCAGAAATGGAATGTAACACCAAAAAAACAAAACATGATTTTGAAGCTAAGACCTTTCTCCACAACGATTTCATTTTGTTGATATGGTACATTACCATGGAGAGATCAAGCCTCAAAGTTGCACAAGTTTACTATGTTAAGCCCAAAACTGTCGCGTTACACGCGATTTATATATATATATATATAAAAATGAACAAATTGAAACTAGTGTTTGTACTCATAATAATAATGATTTACTCATGAGTAATCCGGATATATACTCATGAGTAATGTGAGTACCGTGAGTACCGTGAGTACTCGTAGATCATACTATTAATGGAAAGATCCGCACTCATGAGTATGAGTACTCATGAGTACAGTCAAGGAGATTTCCAAATTTGGAATTTCCAAATACTGTAATGATTAACATTCTAGATTCATTGTGTAATTCAGTCAAGTATTTTACCAAATTTGGAAATCGATTCTAGAAAAATTGGAAACCCCTTGTTGATCAATTCATATATGTTACAAACGATTTAACGTGACATGTCGTGCTTTGTGAAAAATAAAATTTTTAAATAATAATAATAACAATAATAATTGAAATAAGTGCTTCTGAATATATATTTTAAGAATCCACCAGGATCCACGCAACCTTACATACTAGTTTTTTTTTTATACATAGGAGACATATTGACTAAAACATATCTCTTTTTTTTTTTTTACAAAGTTGATTCTATAATTTTTAATTCTAACAGTTAGTTATGGCGAATGTTAGACCACTAGCTAAGACCTTACCATGTTTGTATGAAGATATTGCAAACAAATATCCAAGAAGCCAGTTGACATTATGTGATAATGATCTAGAAAAACGATGGAAACATGCGTCAGCACCAGCATCAGTTGAACGCGCATCTCTCATTGCTAAGTATTTTCCAGAATTATCATTTGATTCATTAGAAAATTACTCAGTTTGTCAAAAACATTATAATCAAATAGTTGCTAAAGATTCTTTTCTTGAGAAATTACAAAAGGACAATATTATATATACTTCTGTTGATATAAATTCAAATAAACAGCTTAGGAATTTACAATATCAGGATCTTTTGTCAGAGTTAGGAAAAATAACAAATGAATTAATTAGTTCAGAGTCACAGCGAGTAAATTATGTTAATATCATAAAAGATTATGAACAAAAAATAATTGAGTTGGAACATCAAAATGAAAATTTAATTTCAGAAAATAAAGAATTGAAAGAAAAATGGAATAGAAGATTTGATGATCAAGAAGTAAGAATTGACATTATAAAAGAAGTTGCTAGGTATGAACGAAAAAATATATATCAAGATATTGTTAATTTAATTGATGACCAAGAAAGATTCACTTTGGATAATCTTTTATCATATTCAACTTCAGAGTGGCTTGCTAAACGTAATCCAGTTCTTGTTAAGTTTATAGAGGCTCTTATTTATAGTGAAAGTGAAAATCAACATGACAGTAAAAAACTTTTCAAATGTTCTGTGGCAGTAGATGCTGTCTATGGAGCAAGGAATTTAAAATATGTTTCTGCAATTAATTTAGCAACTTCAGCAATTAAATATTCATTGTCAAAATCTAGAACCATCATTGACATAGATAATCATATTTTAAGTTCTGGTAGCTTTACAAAATTTATAAAATGGCAAGAAAATTTGGCTGGAAAAGCTGAACCACTTCCAAAGGGGTTATTATTTATGGCATTTGACAACGAACAAAAAGGACAAAAAAATTATTTAGATCGTAATTATAATACAGTTATATATCACATTGTTACAAGTTTTATTTCTTTTAATTTTGATCCTGATAATCAAATCCAAGTTCTTGAAGACCCTTGGTTACATGAATCCTTAGACCCATCACAAATTCAAGAACTTTTTGATATTACGCCAGGAATGCATGAATAGTAGGTAACAATATATATATATTGTTACCTACTTATGTTAGACTGTTACCTACTTATAATTAGACTGTTACCTACTTATAATTAGACTGTTACCTACTTATTTTATAGCTACTCATTTTGACCTCTAATAAGCTTGTTATTTGCTTCCTTTTAATGATTTGATACATTTGTATCGCCATTTAAGAGCCACTGAGACGTGTGCTAGTGTGGCATACGTTTTGCGTTTGCCTCGTCATTCGGGTGACGTGCGTTTTACGTTTGCCTCGTCATAGATGGGGTGATTGTAGTCCACAAATTGAGTGGTATATAGGTTGCATTCATATCGTCACTTGAGGACTGCTGAGATGTGCACCAATATGGTATGTGTTTCATTTTTTTTTATGTCACGCCCGAGTGACGTGCGTTTTGCGTTTCACGACACATTCGAGTGACGTGCGTTTTGCATTTGCCTCGTCATCATTTGCAAGCCCGATGTGAGGGCTATGCCCGAACTGGGCACGTAGTGCCCTTAGCTTTCTGGTTAATTCCTCGATGCGGGCCAGGTTTGAGGCACGTAGTGCCGAAATAGTATTCGTATCCTGGCTTTGTATGATGCATTCGAATATCGATTAAGGATGAGGCACGTAGTGCCGAATTGTTAACTGTTATAATGCATTCGAATATCAATCGAGGATGAGGCACGTAGTGCCGAAATAGTATTCGTATCCTGGCTTTGTGTGATGTATTCGAATACCGATCAAGGATGAGGCACGTAGTGCCGAATTTTTATCATATCTGGTAACACACCAAAGCATCCGATAATGAGGTACGTAGTGCCGAATTGTTATCTCTTATTTGGTAATACGTCAAAGCACAAATTTATCTTACCTTTTTCCTTATAATATTCTGCCTTGACGTATTACCAAAAGATTGCTATATTTTTCGATCCTAGAACTCTTTCTCGCATAGTTAGTGCCTTCGAGTATTCCTT
Source organism: Entrophospora sp. SA101 (assembly GCA_958430865.1). Lineage (NCBI taxonomy): Eukaryota > Fungi > Glomeromycota > Glomeromycetes > Entrophosporales > Entrophosporaceae > Entrophospora > Entrophospora sp. SA101. The sequence continues at coordinate 31,227 of CAUDNR010004477.1, read as the reverse complement.
GCTCTATGTTAAAAAATTTGATTCCTTTTGTATACATTTTGATAACCTTGACGTATTACTTTTTTGATAACCTTGACGTATTACTTTTTTGATAACCTTGACGTATTACTTTTTTGATAACCTTGACGTATTACTTTT
>CAUDNR010004476.1:31746-49586 GCA_958430865.1 Entrophospora sp. SA101 | reverse complement strand
TACATTTCGACTAACAACTCTAGTGTGTGATGAACTTTTAAAGGAAAACCCGTTGGGCACTTTACCCGGATCATGTGTTGTGTAATTAGGGATGAGAGGTTTGGTTTCGTAAAACCAGTTTGAACAGTTTTTTTACTGCACAAAATCTTGAATGTATACCCCTGAGACGAATGATATGTTAAAATAATGGCGTGACGATTAATATGATAATTTGTATGTGACGATTAAATTACAAAAAGGCATTCAAACAATAAAATTTTGACAATTGATTTATTATTAGAAAAGTATAAATAAAAAGCTATAATGAAATAACGGATTGTAAACAATCATTTAATAGAATATAACAACGGATCAAAATTTAACTAGATTTTCTATTCGAATAAATGAACGAACAAATGAATAAAATGAACAAACGAGTAAAACGAAAAAAACGAATAAATGAATAATTCGAATAAAATGAATAAAATAATAAACAAATAAACGAATAAAGAAAAAATGAATAGATAAACGAATAGAAACAATAAATCCAACGCCACAGATTGCTTCAGAACCTTTAATATCAGAATTAGATCATTACAGATAGATGACATCTATTATTGTGGCAGGCACATGCAAAAGAATACCCACTCGATTGGAAGTAATGTGGCACAAGATTATCTTGTCAAGAAACTAATATTGCATCATAACAGCATTTTTCAGTCGCTGTAAATACAATTATAGATTAGTTACATAATATTCTTATCTTATCATTTAATATTAACTATTTGTGTGACATTTTGATCATGTGTAACCAGTTCTAAAAAACTAAACCAGGGTCGGTTTCAAACCGTTTTTTGGCGATCCCTATCAATCACAGGACATGTCACACGGCTACTATGTGAAATGTCCACCCACCGATTAATTTTTGGGGGTGAATTTAATTGATGACAAATAAAAACAATAGATTATGAGGATGGTATTTATTTACTATTGAATAATTTTGAATGGTATGGTTATCAAGTCGAAATTTTTTTTATTTTCTTTTATTCAAGAATTTGAATCTTTTATATATATACATGTTTTATAATCAGAGGACTACGTTACGACTAAGTTTACTTTATCGAATTTGAAGATTTTGTCAACTAAGCATACCATTGTACTTCATCGACTTGGTCAATTTTTTGTCTCAGTCGATTTTATCGACCCTACAAATCAAGAAAATTTTCACGCCATAATATTACACTCGTAAGTTGTAATTGTAATTATTGCTGATTTTTGCGTGATTTCGCATAATATTATAAGGCCAATGTAAACTTACATAATAATAAGTAGTGCAATAACTGTATAAATTCACGCCCAGAAGAAATTCTTGATATGCTGCGCAAGTAATGCAATGTAACAAACAAAAATAAGTAATATTATGGTGTAGATTTACAGAAGAATTGTTGGGTGTTTTTCAAGAAGCTTCTTTGGTAGCTGAAGCTAACAACGATTTAAAAGAACTTGTCGACTTACTTGATGATTCTAATATTGAATATGAAGATCAACAATTATTGTTAGACGATTTAATAATTCAAATAGTGAAAAAATGATGAAAGTGATGATGATGACACAGACAGCAATGATGATGAATTTGGAGCAGCATTTGTACAAAGTTTACAGAACGAATAAGATAAACAATTCTGGCATATAAATAAGGAATAATAAGATATCAAATTTTTGCAAACTATCTGATAAACACTCTTTAAATATTTGGACATTCAATCAATGCTGAAAATGGCATATTTTAATATCATTTAGACAACATTTAGGCATTTCAATAGGCATTTGGCATTGTTTAGACTTTCAACATCATAATCAATTTAGACTTTCAACAGCCTAAATATCAAATGATGAAATGTTTCAACAAAGATCAAAACATTTCAACTAACAACACCCATTATCATTAGAATTTGTAGAAGTTTCGCTTCCCAAATTTCTGCAACAGTTCTTTTGGCTTCTAAATATTGAACTATGCTTCATATTTCAGGTTTATTTAATAGTTTAGAATCAAACGTAGTTGTATGCCAAAAGAAATGGCTTATTTATTTATTTATAAATTTATACACACTTTGATTCCATCTCCTGAGAAGCATCAGGTGAAACTAGTTTCTTAAATACTAAAATTATGCTTTGCTGCTTTCCTCACTCTGAAACACAGGAAGAATGCAAAGTCATTATTGTTAATTATTATCATTATCATTATAATCCTTATTGGTTGGGATTCGTACACATCTACGTACGAGCTTAAAAATTTTTTAGTACATTGCATGAATATATCATGCGATTTACAACAAAAAAAAAATTATGTATGTATATACAGTCAAACTTTATTACAGCGGATGAACAGAACACATAAGAAAGGATATGATTCATTTCATCGACAATCGCTTTGTCAACAATCATTTCGTTGACACACATTTTGTCGACAGTTCATATGATTTTAGCGTAACATACACATTGATTATAGAAGCATCAGGAAATTTAAATAAAAAGAAAATTTGGATACTAATTAATTTGCAAGCATATTCATGACTGAATTTCATGCATCTTGACAAGAATCATCATCAGAAAAACAAATATTTCCTGAGTTTTGATTCAAATAAAACCTCGATACTATTCATTAGAATATTGTCAATTTGCCTGATTCGCACTATTAAAAACAATAATTATCATTAATTATTATAATCACCAAAATAGTTGGTGACAATATCATCACCATCAGTATCATCACATGTAAACTAACTGTCAGTGAAGTGTTTGTAGATGAAATGAATTGTCGACGAAACGAACTGTTGACAAAATGATTGTCGATGAAGTGAATGCGACCGACTAATATAATTAAACAAGAATGTAGAGGTATTTTTTTTTTATTTCATTATTAATAATAGAAAAGAAGTTTTACAGAATATACATTACAAATAAAGGGGTTTAAATAAGCATAACATGATAATCAGGTTTTCTTCTAATAAATGAAGTATGTGCCATTACAACCTGGTAAACCATTTAATCATAGTAGTAGTAATAGGTTAACGGCTTAATAATATTGTAGGATTTACAAAATAATACTTTATCGCCCAGAAAATCATCATTTCTGGCGCATTGTATATTCGTATGTATGTACATATGTACAATGTACTAAAATTCCTCGTATAGGTGTACAACCATAACGAAGCTGTACGAACTCAATTGTACATACGAAGATTCTTCTCATACAGCGAAATTGCACAACCCTGGTTTAAGTCATTTCCTTTATTACCCTTATTATTACTGTTTTAGTCACTTTCTTTATTATAATTGTTAACCAGCCAGATCCAAGATGCTGAATCTAACAAAATAAACCAGCGCAAATGTGATGCAACTCCTAATTCTGAAGCTGAGATCTAGCACTTGTTTTCTTCTTGCACCCTCCCCCTCACCGAAGCTGTATATCTTGTGTACCTTTGGAAGGCCCTTACTTGATGGCCACCCTCCTTCTCTTCATATTACTAAGTCTGGAATGCCCAGAATGTGGCATCTCAGAGCGGAAACTAATTTTTCACATGGGAGGAAGTCATAAACACTGTAATTACTTGGATTCTTGTGATTGGGTCTCACTCTTTGCAGCAGAATACGATTCTATTGTTTCCCTATGTCTCTTACTTCTCCTCATCAGTAGATATATTGATAGAGCCAATAGTAATCATGTTTCGACTTTCATTGCATAGTATTGCAAGTACTGCGGGATCACGAGTTTTAGATCTGGTCATAATAATTGATACACACCAATGCTTTCAAATCTTACAAGTTCTATAATGGCAGCCGCTTCTGCTCTGTCTACTGATACCACTACTAGCTTCATGAGTCTGTTCATGGTATAAAATGCCATAGGACATACCAACAATAGCAGATATCCTTCATTGTTCAGATCACACATGATGGCGAAATAGGTTTATTTTAGTGATGTTAGCTGGCCAAGGAATTTTTAAATGGCTTAACCAACTAAATAATCTCTCTTGACGTTCATTTTTACATCTGGAATTTTAGTGCAAATTCAGTGGCATAGACATTTAGTTGAGATGGGTCCACCTGCATTACTTAAAATGACAAAAAATCATACATTTGCTCAAAAACAAAATACAATACACCATAGCAGGATAAAAATTATAGAGTTTCTATTCGTAATACAAATTCTATTTTAATTCGAATTTATTGTTATTCGTTTTATTCTAATTATCCATTCTATTCGAATTATTTGTTCTATGTATTCGTTTTACGAATGTAATTCGAACATCTGAAAAGTTTTTTCATCAACTGGGATTTATTTAAGTTCATAGTCGGCTAAGGTTTTTCTACCGGCTAACATCACTAGTTTATTTCGATTTCGATTTCGATAATCATGATTCCAACATTTCGATTCCAATTTTCAAAATTCGAAATTGGATTCGAAATTAGATCAAAACTAAGTTTGAAATCTGAATTCTAAATTAAAAAAAAATATTGGATTCTCAAAGTCTTTATTTCTCAAATTCTAAGAGTGCTGAAAGAACCTCCCGACATTGCTTAGAACATGTTAATAAAGATATCCGGGCAAGTATGCTTCCACCTGTATATATTCCAATGATAATGGAACAAAAGGAGGCTCGCAGTTGATGCAAAAACATTTAGCGAACAGATGTTCCTATTAAATTAAAACAATTTATCTTACATAAATATCAAAATGACAATTTTTTGGATGAAACAGGTTCTCTGACAACCTTTAACTCTTCAAATGTTCTTTCTTCGTCTAATAATAATCAAAATCAAAAGAAAAGGAAAAACGATAACCAAAAGGAATTGGATGATTTTATTTTGAATTACTATCAGAGTTTCAAATTAGGTTAATCACGATTTTTGATTTCGATTTCGAAGACTTGTGATTTTTTCGAGTTTCGAATTTTATTAAACGATTGTCGTTATCATGTATGGCTTGCATCTAACCCGCTTCAACATATCCATTGTAATATAACAACTTTGAATTGGTTTATTTTGCATGTGTATCCTGAAGGTGTTTTTCAATAGCATGAGTACATTTGGATGCTGTCTTACTTCCTTGCTCCAGTTGAATTGCTTGTGATTTTGTGAATGTAAGCCGGCCCAGATACAGATGTCCTTAGGGTGTGTGGTGTTACAGTTGACGCCTTACAAACTCTAGATATGGGCCATTTAGAACAGTCTTGATTTATCCGTTTGTGTTGTACTGGTATTGTTTGTGCGCTGATTGGTAGACCTTTGGTATTTTATAATTGATTGGTTTCGCTACCTGGTCATTCATAGTAACATTCATTTTTGTTACAAGATATATTATTGTTGTTGTTATTATTGTTTTTGCTATCGATTATTAATTATTGTTGTAATTGTTTTATTATTATTAAAAAATTTTTTTTAATTTAATTATTTCTACAAACAATTGTTTGATGATGGCGTTGTTAATTTGAATTAAAATTAACCAATCAGAATTTGTATTTCAAATTTTTTTTTTTACAATTGATTGATTGTACATTATACACATATAATAGACTTTCTAATCAAGAAGTCCACGATTAAGGTAATTTCCCTGAAAAAAAAAATGTCATTTATGCAATAAGCATGATAATAGAAAAAATATGGACAAGAAGGTAGGAATACATACTATTTTTTATATAATAAATTTTTTGAAATTGTTACAATTTGTTATGAATAGGCTCTACAAAAAGTCCAGCTTTACAATCGCAAGGATGTTGAGAATACTAGTTTAACAATCTTTGCAAATATGTTACACGTATGTTTCATATATAAACGTACATGTAGATAGGGATAACTTCTGCTGTACGAATAATCGTAATTCATTTTAATTTCGAAATTGTCAAGTATTTGAATACTCGTGATTGTTTTGAATGCTCGTAGTTATTTCAAATATAATTTATTTTTAATCATATTCGAAAATGTTACGAGTGTAGTATCACGAGGATCCAAATGATTGCAAAGTATCCATAGTGATTATTAATGATCACGAGTATTCAAATAATTATAAATATAAATACATGAAATAAATTACGAATATCCAAAATAATTACGAATGTTCGGTTAAGCGTTGTATCTCATATTAATATGCAAAACTCAATTTTGATCTAGGGGGTTATAACCATATTTTGCTAGAAAACACCCATTAAAATAATTGAACCAGTGTATATAAAATTCGTTGATTGGATAATCTACAATCCCAAATCCCAAGAATACATTAACGCAGCCTATTTATTTGAGAATACAATTTAAATACTTGATCTAAGAGATATATATAGTCACCCCAAGAATAACTGAAGCTTTTCCTATGTAGGCAATATATAAAAGATTGCCATTAAAGGTATGTTATTTTTATAAATTTTTTACAAGGCAATGGATATAATCAAAAAAGCTAGCCTAGTTTAAAATATTTCATAAGATTTGGAGTATTGGACTGGAAATTTGTTTGCCATAGCTATTTGGGTTTATTGATTAACTAACTAACAAAGCTTAATGTTATGCAGGGAAAAGGCATTCGTTATTTTGGAGGGTTATTCAAAATTTTCTTTTTGAAGCTCCTGACCCAGGTATTCTAAAGAATCGAGAGATTACCAATCGTCCCTTTCGTGAAATCAAATAATTGATGGACCAGAAAAACTAATAGTCCCAGAGTAAGAAAGATATAAAAAAGCCTCGTCATTTTCAACATTCTTACAATAATGTTTGGGGAAATGAATTCAAAGGTATCACTTGCCAATTTTACATTCTTATTGTGAAAATGGTATTTTGTACCACATAAACTGTTTTGTGGCGTTGCATATTAAATATCATACAATATTATTGTTTGTATTCGTAATTATTTCCTGAAAAATGTCTTTCAACGATTTAGAAAGGGGCGTAGGATCTAATAATAATAATCACAATAGAAGATATAATGGTGGAATTTCAACAGAAATTTCAGGTGGTATGTATGTGGAACTTGATAATATTCAAGGTATTTCTTATTAAGTTGTATAAAAGAAAAAAATATCGAGAAAATATAATGACACCATTTCAATATTTTTTTTAGAAGTATTTGTTTAGGATTAATACCCTAAATAACAAATTATTCTAGTTTTTCAAACGAAAAAAGGTTCTAATAAAAATTAGAAAGCTAAAGCTATTGTACATATATACATTATTGTCATCTATATAGACGATGATATAGGATATAGAAACCTTAGCAAAGATGTTTCTCAACAAATTTTTAAAATTACTAATAATGTGGCCTCAATACAAAAACTTGTTGGTTATTTGGGAACATCTAAAGATACTCAAGATGTAAGGAGTAAATTGTAAGCGATTATTTTATTTTTATTTATTATTATTATTTTGAATTTGAAGCTAGTTTTGTCTTTTTTTTTCTTTTTTTTTTTTAATAATAAATTTTTGATGACAGACACACATTAACCGAAGAAACACGGCATTTTATCAAAAAAACTAATGATAACATTAAAGCACTTTCACAGTTTGAAGGTGTTACTGGACAAAATGTAAAGAAACATTTAATAAATTTTAAAATTTCTTATGATAAATTGAATAATAATGTCATATATTATTCCTATCATTGACATTATTACTTTAGCGTCAACGTAAACTTGAGCAACAAAAATTATCAAAGGATTTTCAGAAAACACTGGCAGAGTTTCAAAAAGTGCAAAGAGTTTCTGCAGAAAAACAACGTGAATATGTTGATAAGGCAAAGTCCCTTAATATTCGAAATGATGCTTAGTAAGTGTTTGGAGTTACTAGTTATTATTAAATCTGCACAACCATAAAAATAAATTTCTAAAAATAAAATTTTTTCTTAATATTATGTTATTAATGATAGCGAAGAAGAAAAATCTGGTGCAGCTGAAGAGCAACCTTTGATAGATGATAGTCATCGAAGACTTCAACTACAAGTTTTAGATAATGAGATTGAATATAATGAATCTTTAATAGCAGAACGTGAAGGAGAAATCAGAGAGGTTGAACAAGGAATTAACGAATTAAATGAAATATTTAGAGATTTAGGGACTTTAGTAACAGAACAGCAGTCAATGCTGGGTAAATATTATTTATTTATTTAATCTGTAAAAATAATTGAGTTTTTTAAATAATAACTTTAACAAAATATTTATTTCTTTAATTTAAAGACAATATTGAAAGTAACGTTACAAATATTGCTGTAAATGTTCGAAGTGCAGCTGATGAATTGAATCAAGCAGATAAATATCAGAGAAAAGCAAGAAATCGCAAATTTTGTCTTCTAATTGTTTGTGCGATTGTTGTAGCATTTGTGTTTTTTGCTTTACTCCAATAATATATAAGAATTATTCGATTTTATTTTTTCTAATTTTAAATTAATCAATCAAATTTTTTCTCTCAAAAGTATTGCGCATGAGAACATTATAAATTTATTTATTATATTTTATTTTATTCACGTGTTTATTGTTTATTGCATTATTATATTTTTTATATTATATTTTTATCTTTATATCCTATATGTATAGTGTATTATTATTTTATTAATAAGATAAAAACTAAGCATGTGATTTGCACAACAAAGATTTACAGTGTCAAAAATATACTTTTAATATTTTGTTTTTATTTTGAAAATATCAAGAGCCATTGACCATATATACCAAGAACTTATGGTAAAAAATGCTCCCGTGAAAAACAAAAATGGTAATTGGTAAAAATGTTGCTGAGGCTATAAAGAATTTTCTTGGACATTATTCCAAAGTCCATGGATTATCAAGCTCAGTGAGGAACATAAATCGATTAACCTAATAACTTATATTCTTATCAGCAGAAATGAGCTATAAATTAGTTCACAGAGATTTTCCATTTGAAATGATGCCATTTGTAAATTATGAAATCAATTAACTCTTCAGATTCAAAACTTTGAGTCTAAGAACAGATTTATGTGATATTTGCCATATTTGCCATATAAGGTTCACAATCAGAAGAAGATACAAAGAACATCTAGCCAAAGCCAAGTTGAAAACCAAATTGGCAAAGGCAAAGAAAATCGGTCAATCAGAGTTATTCATTGTAGTGCTAAAGCTATGATTTACAAAAAAACAACAAAATATTACAATTGAGTTTATAAAAGAACAAAACAGAAGAGGAAAAATCAGATCCTGAAACTCAACCTTAAAGACTTGGAAGTACTCCAAAAATGAAGAGAATGACAATTAGCTGAGAAATTAGAACAATTAGAAACGGTTAAAAAATCAGGAAATAAATCAACAAGCCCAAGGAATTCGGCAACTAAAACAAGAATTTACATTTAACCAAAAAGTCTTTACCAGCATTACCAACAAATTACAAAAAATAATTCACCTAAAAAGGAAACAAGAGAAACTAATTGAAGTTAGACCCAAGGAATCTAAACCATATTAATTCTTTCTTATCAAATCTATTTTATCTATACCGATAATTAACTTGAGCAATAAATTAGATTTTCTTTGTGTTAATGCATCAATTTTTTCTGGAGGAATGTTTGCCGGAATAACTGCACAAACTTGATCAGTGTTTATTTTTTTGTGTTCTGGAAGGAAGTTGAGAATGTTGCGAGAATTTGTTGTCATATTTTAAGAGAAAGATGCCTGTCAATAGTTGATTTTACAGTAAAATCAACAATATTTTCCTTCGACATAAAATTCAGGCAAGATTCATAATTCTATGACAAATCAGTAAAATTTCTTAATTTGGGATGGAAGATTACGTGTAACAAACTATATTTTTTTTTGAAAATATGAAAAACTCAACATGAAGATATTTTTGATTGTTTCAAAGACAGAGCGCTATATTCATGTATATTAGTTAATAAATTGTGGTGTGATTAATATTGGTAAGTTATGGAAGAATCCATTTTCTTTGATTAATACTATCAAAATATTAATTAATTGTCTATTATTAGTAGAACCAAAAACGTTCAAAGAGAAAGTCAGAATTTAAATTGTTAATAGATGAGCATAATAATAATAGCAGTAGCAATAAAAACAAAAATTTGCACATATACTATCAATTAAAAATTAAAGACAAATTTTTTAATTAAAGAATTGTTCAGTTTGATTATGAAATATTCAAAAATTCAAATACTTGATTTGGATTTTATTATTCTTCCTCTTTGTCAAATCTTCTTCATGGTTGGTTTTCAAATATTAAGGAATTAGAATGTTCAAACAATAACCAATCAGAATTATATTGAAGGCATGAATAAATTCAACAAGTAAAATTGTTCAAATAATATTAAACATTGAAGATGATTCATTAACATATAGGATATTAAATACACTACCACTACCACCACTACCGCCACCACCATCATCATCATCACATCATCACCAATTTCTAATAATTTAGAAGCATTATTTTTAAAAGATGGTTATCAATTTAATAAGTTATATAGTACATCAAATAGGATTATAATTAACAAATTGGGTTCAATCACTTTTCCAGTCTAAAGAAATTCATTTTTCTTACACACATAACTGTATTTCTGGTTTATCCTTTGCAACAGATGCAGTCAAACAATTATTGGGTTCAATTGAAGAAAACAGTAAAAATTATCATAATTACAATAATAGTTTATAGTTTAGATAAACAATCCTAAAAATATTAGAGCAATGTGATAAATTGGAAGGTTTCTCATGTTGGTGGTTTAAATTTTGATAAGGTTATCAAAGTTCTAGTTCCATCTCAAGCATCACAAAAAATCTAAAATTTGTTTAATGAATTTACTATTAGATTTTTTACAAGAGAATAATAAAAGTAGGAAAGGTTCTCTTCCTACTACTGTTGCTACTACTCCTTTTGTTTTAATATATTTTAAAGAATAAATGATCTGAATATTTTAATTTTTTTCCAAGTTAGCAATGTCTTGTATAAACATATATTTGATGGTTCTCATAATATGAAAACCTTTAAAGACTACAAATATTATCAACTTTTATATCGTGATTATCAACAAATTTTAATTTTGGAATTAAATTTAATAAAAGATTTTTATTTAGTAAAACAATTAAGAAAGGCCTCAATATCAATCCGCATTGGTCTAGTGGTTAGGATCTCCCGCTCTCACCGGGAAGGCTGGGGTTCAATTCCCCAATGCGGAATTTCTTTTAAGAAATTTATAAATAAAACGTGAATACTTTTTTTATTACAATTTTTAGAATCTTTCATAAACTATTTATCTACGAACTAAATATTATTATGATTACCATTAAACAGGCGGTTTATTTATTTGATGAATTATTTTTAATCCAAACAAATTTACATTTCAGCCTTTCTGTTTGATGAACTTATGTATGAACCAGTTCAAATCACAATCATTAAAGATTTTTGACTTGAACATACATATTTTTAAACAATGATTGCACATTAATAATTCTCAAAACCATTATATATATTTATTTATTTATTTATTTATTTCTTGCTTCAAAAAAAAAAAAATCAATATCTGAAATATTAAATTTTAAAAACTTTTTTGAAAAAATTACTTGAAAAGTTAAGCTCAAAATGTCATCTTAATTGAAAATTAATGTGGCGGGATCAATACAACTAGAATTCTTGGTGTTCATAAAATAACACAGTGTTTCATACTATTAGAAAATATTTATGGAAAAAAATCTTACGTAAAAACAAATGAATTGGCAAACAAAAAAAATCAAAGATGACAGCTCTACACCAACAATTCTTGTTAAAAAGTAATGAACATTCAAAATGGGGCACACTAGAAAATGACGGGACACGAGGTTCAGTCATTTATTATACCTGCCACCTGTCCTTTTTAGTGTTTACTCACTAAATTTATAAAGGAACAGGCAGGCGAGTGGGACAGGTGATTTATAAAAAAAATAGGTGTGAATGGCAAGACGATAGGCATACATGGTAGCCTGTTACATTATAGATTTAGCGCGCGAAGATTGAAAAGGACAAGTGGCAGGCTGCCCTAGCACAGTCAAACCTTTTCACAACGATAAAGCAGAAACTTACCAGCCGGCCTAAATGATTTGATTAGCTTAGCTGGACTGAAACAAACAAGAAATTAATTCAATATTATGGAAGAAATTTATGCTACATCCCAAAATAATGAAATAAAAAAATAAATTAATATATAAAATTATATGAATATAAAAAAAACTAATTATTCAAAAAGTTTTTTTTTCAAAAGTAGATAATACTCTTAATTTATATTGAAAAAAATTTCATTTGCCTTCTTGTGGATTAACAGTATCTGTTTGTTTGTCAATTGTGTAAAAACGCGTCATTTTTTAGCGCAGAAATTTAACCATGGCTGACAACAACTTCGTTACTGGTGTTACTATCATGTGTTATCAGCAATATTTTTAAATAAAATGCCTCCAAAAAGTAAAGTATGAATTTTGCTCATATGCTCACAATAATAAAAAAGAATATGTCAATTGGATCGAACAAAAATATGAGGTTAGGATACAGCGCTGATGCTGAATGACTCCAATCAGTGCCACACATACAATTCAGCAATTGTCTATTATTGATTTTCCAAATTATTGTTTTTTTTTTAATTAAATTATACTTATAACCAGGTCAAATTCAGAACATACCATCATCATCCCTACCTACAATATAATTTCTAAAAATGATGATCATTTGGGGCATACTGTAACAAAACCAAACAAGGTGAACATTATGCCACAAAGAAATTTCAATATCACATCCAAACAATACTTAATGTGATTTCGGAATTCATCCATAAAATTATTTGAATGCACAAATTTTCAGTGAAAGCCTTTTTAGCTGTTGTGACATCAAAGTCCTCTGCCCTCCGTTTTTGACCCCATATTAGGCTACCAATATAATGTGTGATTGTGATGACACTTGTCTTTTATTTTTTTCGTCATTTTTTGTTTCTCATTTTCAATATCCACCGTATAAGATAATTGATGCAATTAAGCAAAGCATCGAGCTGATTTCAAATTGTTTCTTCGTTAGGTTATTTATTACCTAGTGTCTTTTCTTTTGCATACATACGTTTATCAGTATCTTTTAACTTTCTCTTAATCTATGTCCTGTTTTCTTGTAAACAAAATTTTTCCTTTTCTAAAAGGCACAAGATGCACTTTGTAGTGGCCCCAAAGGAAATTATCACCACCATCAAGTTTTCCTTCTTTTCAAATTCTCTTTTCAGTCTTTCTGTCTCCAATAGCTTTCGAAGATAGCTGGATTCTCCCTGTTTTCCCTAATTGATTCATATCGAATTACTGGTTGAGATGTTGCAAACATTCATCTCAATAATAGACAATTTTCAACTTGATGCCTTTTCTTTTAACTTCCTCTTTGATAAAACAACGGAGACAGCCGAGTTGTTATTTCTTTTTTGTTGTTTGTATTTTTATAAATAAATTGAGTCGCTCAAGGATACCAAGATCATCCAGAAAAGAACATTTTAAGAAACAAGTTTTGAAAAAATTCCTTATATACAATTGCAAGTCGTAAAGTTCTTTAAAAAATATTTCTGTAAAGTAAAATGAATAATATTAAATCTGAAATATTGAGCTTAAGTTCCAGATTTAATAAATAGAACTATCCTTTTGTGATACTTGATTCAGCAGATCTTAATATAACAGATATTAGTGAATTAGGCAATTTGTGCCAAAAAAGTTACTTTTTTTCTTTACTTGCTAAATTGAGTGAAGTACAAAAATTATAAATGCTGACCCAAAAAAGAAAATATTTTTCGGCTCACTTTCACATAAAAAATATTAATCAATCACGAAATTAAGAGATGTTACCATTATATAATATCTTCCTATCTATAATGGACAAACACCTTGTCATAACAACCTTCACTTTTATTATTATCAATTTCTCTCTATTGCTATTGTGGACAAGTACACACTGTATTTTTTTATAATTAATTATTTCAATATATTCTAGCAAAATGTGGTTAGTATTAAAGGACAAAATAAATTTTTTTGAGTAACGGTCCCTGCAAATTATATCACACATATGTTTTAAAGTTTCCAGTCTTGTATATATCTCATTATTGTGCTAAGCAAACATGGTCCGATTTTCTCATTAGTTGTAATCCTTATTTGTATATTATTATTCATTATGCAAAAAACCTAATTTGAACCTAGCCAATCAAATATGAGAGTGTTTTAATTGGCCAATTTCATTTCATGTACGTGAATCGGATTCGCATTATCTCAAACAAAATATTTTATTACTTTTATTACTTTTTTATAAAAATATTATTTTCATCAAAGTTCCTTTAGAATTTAATGCCTAAAACGTATTTTAAAACCAGTTTAACTCTAGCAGCATAGTGGAAATTTGATTTCGTTGGCTAAAAATTTGAGATGATCACCATCCAAATTATCACAAATTTCACTGTGTATAATTGAACAAACCATTGTGAGTAGAACATAACTACCATAGATAATTAACACAACTTACATTATAATTTAAATTAATTAGGACGAGAATGTTAACATTTATTTAGTTGTTGCACAGTAGTCTCGATATTTATCTAAAATATTATCTACTCTGTCCTCACCATCAAATCATTTTACTATTCATTTCTAGTAGGGTTGTTATGTTGATTGACTTTCTAATTAATATTATATAATTAAGTCTTTTTTAAAAGTATATATAAATGAATAAAACTCTCTTTACCTGTATATAATATTTCTTAACCATTCATCATCTATTATTATTGTAATAAAAAAAGAGTTGACGAGAATATTCAATCATTCTTTACAGTAATCTTTGGGACAAAAGAAACAATTCTGATCTGTATATATTCACTAAAGCTTGAAATGTGACTCCTCCTATATAACCATCTGAAAACGATTTGTATTTTTACCCACATACTGAGAAGATAGAAAGCGAAATATATATATATTATATTAATATATATGTATCTAATTGAAATCGTACTACATTCGCCAATTAATTTTCCAGGTGTCATTTACTAAAATGCTCACGACTAAATAAATTTAGTGAAGGCTGATTCCTTATTTTGATGATGATGTCTTTACTACTAAACATATTTGCAAGGAAGTTAGAAGCAAAATAAAAAAAGTTTAGCGACTAAATAATCCAAAATATATATATTTTTTTAATACTTATAAAATTAATTATTGTTGACAGCATTTACAAATTGGTAGTTGATTGTAATACAACGGTTCATAGTTTTACAAACATTAAAGCAAGGAGATGGTTTTTTTAATTTAAATTTTAATACAAGTGTAATAATCAAATAGAAAAAATGTAAATACTTTTACCCCTTTTTGAAAAAATTTAAATAAAAAAAATTTAGAATTCTACTTCTCTCTCCTCTCCTCCTCTCCTCTCACTCACTCTAACAAATGAAATTTTGTTTTTTTTTACTTAGAATTTGAAAAATAATGAAATATTCACCGATAATATTTAACTGAATAAAATGAAAATATTTACTTATTATTTTATTTTAAATTTAAAGAATTAAATTTTTTTTTTAATAAATTATTTATTTAACAATAAAACTAACTAACGAGTAATAAAGAAAATAAAAAATGGCAAGAAGACAACCTACAAAACCTGTAAATGATTTGATAAAATTTTGGTCTGAACAAGAGGAAAAAAAAAAAGAACAATCAATAACATCACCGATAGCAAGATCTCCTACACATAGTAAAACTTTATCTCCAAATGCATCTACTCCTTCTTCTCCTAGATCAGATTATTTCTCTCAGCAGCAACAAAACCTACATCAATTAAACACCAAGTTATCACCTACAACTTCTCCTCGTTTATCACCTACAAAAGTAACTTTCCAAAAAATATTATCTGAAAATCTTTTATCAAGAATATCTAATGACTCTAGAGTTAACGACAGCAATGATAATGATGGACAAACAAATAACAATCAAAGCAACAATAATGCCGATGATGATGATGATAATAATAATAATAATAATAATAACTTTTTTACTGATGAACCCGAATCTTTACTTTGTAATAATGACAAAAGTTTCTCAACTATAGATAATAAAAACTCGCATTTCAACAAAGATGATCTGGATAATATCAAATCATCGTCAGAAAATCCTCTTTCTATAGTTCCTCTTAAATCTATACCACCCGTACCGCCGAAAGGTTCTTACGGCTTGAGTACACTTGAACAAAATCAGGCTTTACCTTTATCTCCAACTAAAAAGGTTTCAAATTTAGTATCTCGTTTTGAAAAGGTTACTCCTCCTCCTACATCTCCAACAGCATTATCACCAACAAAAAGAAATTTCACGACTCCTGAACCAATATCATCTCCTACTAGATTGGTTTATGCTGATTCAATAGATACAAAACCAGCATCACCATCATCCCCTTCTTACTCTACAACACATCGATCATCTACAAATTCCATCATTTCTCCACCCAAACAAATAAAAATTACAAAAACCACCACCACCACCACTTCAATAGAAAATCAGCAACAGCAAAAAAGTAGGCCATCAACATCACCACTTTCATCATCTTTTGAATTTAATTTGCCAGAGTCCATATTTACTTCAATATCATCAATTCCAACTGAATCCAAAACTGTTTTAAAATTAAATGGTGATAATAGCAACAATAACAAGAACGATAATGATGGTTTACCAATATCAATTAAATCAAAAGATTTGCAAAATCCTAAATATAAAAGTTTACCTCTATTAGGAAAGGCCTCTTCAACATCTGCAACTAACGACCTGTCATTGTCATCATCAAATTTTGATGATGTTTTCAACGAAATCACGCCATTTTCTTCGGTTTTACAACCGCTTTCGGATCCAAGATCAAACAACAATCTTAATAATAATAATAATAATAATAATAATAATAAAAACAATAATGATAAAAATAAAACCAAAAATAGCAGAGAATTTTTTACTTCAAAACGAAATAGTTTTGCTGAAAAGATGAAAAAACGTACTTCAATAATACGTAAAAATATCCCAGAAAATATTTTTATCAATAAAGATTTGTCATCAATCACAGAGTCCGGTTCAACAAATTTACCAGAACATAAACCTATTTCACCATTAAAGATAGATATTTATAAAAATAATAAATTATCGGCTCCGTCAACAAATAATGAAACCAATAACGATTTTCTCAATGCTCCACATCCACATCCACATCCACATCCGCCTCCGCCTCCGCCTCCAGTTGCATCATCATCATCATCATCATCATCATCATCCTTTTTGTATGGTTTAGGTGGTGGTTTGGGTGGTTTAGATGATGGTAATTGTGAAGTTGGTAATGTAGATCTAGTAACTTCGTCAGTCTTTTCATCTTTGTCAGATTTTAAAAATCTACCAAGATTTTGCATTAATTCGATCGTACCACTTATATGTTTGACAAAAGTGCCATTCTTTGCTGTTCTATCATCATTTTGCACAGAAGCAGATTTGGCCATATTGGTTTCCTGCATCTCCATTATAAAAGCATTTGTGTCTTGTGCTGTAGGTATAGAATGTCTTTTATCAGTTGGTTTTGGACCTACTACAACTTTATAGATATCAGGATTTTCATTGTTTGTCATATCCAAAAAGGGATTGTTACTTTCTTGGGAATGACTCTTATATGGATCAGGGTTATCATGTTGTTGATTTTTGTGATTTGAATCGGATGTTTTCAAGTCTTGATCAGAATGCATCGGATATTTTGAAGAAACTTCACTAAAAATGCCCCAAGAATCTCTTTCATTGCCGAAAATATTTACAGTTGGCAACAAAAATGAGCTTTGGTATGGTAGTGGTCTGATGTTACCCCGT